>UPTC01000322.1:0-44680 GCA_900537255.1 Acanthocheilonema viteae
CCGCTGTAAATCAACTTCCTGCACCAAATGTTCCGGATCCAAAATTCTCTCTTTACTATTCTACAAAAAAAGATGGATTAACTTTATCAATCGTAATCATAATAAAAGAGAAACAATTTTAAAGTAGAACTCACTGGCTCCAGTGCGTCTGACACAAATTCAGCAATCTGCTGCGCACGCATTACTTGCTTAGTATCCATGCACAACATTTTGCCAACGGAAGTTTTTGCACGACAAGCAAGTATTTTCCGTACAGTCATTGTTGACACTATAAATGGTTACTTCACATTGCTGTTCTATAAAAATATTGATCAATGCATACTATTAACTTAAATTGAAACGAATTAACGATTAAATAACTTTACCAAGGCGTAATGTTTGCCGTAATATGCCACCACTCGGCATATTTTTTTCCTGTTCAAGATCACTGAAACTTATTCCAGACGCAAAGATAAAAACATCAGCCAGAATGATGAAACGTGTCAGCAAACGAGCGGCACTGCCTACAGCCAATGCTTGATTTGTCGAATCCATTATTTCTAGTTCGCTCTAAAAGATATTAACAATGTGACTAACATCAACAAGTTAATTTTGAGAATTAAGCCTTAACAATTTACACTAGGAGACGTAGCAGCAGCCAGAAGAGGAAGAAGTCCACCACAGGCCATTACCAACAAATCGATCAGTTGGGATAAGACATGAACACAATTAGCAACAAATATACTATTTTCACTGTTATTCACAACATCCAGTATTGCTGCTGTGCCCCTGCAAATATTTTAAGTTTTCCAAAAATACTACGGGCATTGCATTCTAATAGGTGATAGAAAATTTTCATTCAGAATTCATACTTCTTCCACTCTTCCACAGTATTTTCGATTGAAACAAGCAGATCATTAAGCAATCTTAAATGCACATCCGACCAGCAAAACTCCGGAGTGCGGTAGATAGAACTTGGCTGATTAGCTGATATCTTCGATTCATGATTCCTTTCCACTTCATCCACAAGTCCATCCTTAAAAAATGTTTGCGATTAAATAGAACTTTTTCGTATGCTTAGGACAATGAACATTCATATACTTACTACCGTGCGAGCCACAGATAAAACAAGATTTTGGACTAAATAGAATATAACGTCCGTTTCGCGCTCACCACCTCTATGAAATTTTGCCTGGTGACGTTCCCATGATACCTGCAAAATCATTTCAGGAACCAAAATCAAATATGTCTGAAGATAATCAAATCATTTCTACTTTCAGCTAGATTATCCTGTTCTTGCAGCTATGAATTTTTGAAAATCACATATATTGCTTAATTTATATTGATTGAATCAGGTTTCTTCCTTACTTCTTCATCATGAAGGCCGAAATCACATTACCACATATTATTCTCATCTAACATTTATCAATATGTAAATGTCGTATTAATAAACAAAGCTTTAGGTTTCTATCGAATGACTATTACTACTCTATAACAAGTTTAATTATTCTGCGTATATTTTATTTGTAAATGCATCCTTTCCGTTCCCTCTCTATTACTTCAAAAATTCAAAGGCAAATGTTCAAATATGTACCTTTGAGTGAGCAATAGCGAGGGTATCGACCCACACTCTCCAACCACCATATTCTAAATAAATAGCATGGAAGAGAAGCTGTGCAAAGATGCGATAAACGAGTTCACTAATTGCTACTTCAGCTTCATTTTTCGGAAAAATGTAAGCCAATGAAATAAGCCATTCTTGCCATACACTCATTTGCAAAATCGTACGTCGATTATCTCGAGAGTTTTCGCACATATGAAGTAGATCTTCCAAGAAAATTCGCTTCACCTAGAATACGACAGAATTAAAAAAAAAACTTCATAAAATCTTCAAACAATGTTACGGACTCTATCAAGATTTAGCTTAAACAATGTTAATCAAAAAAAAAAAAAGGAACTCACCTTCATTAATTCCAAATTATTTTCACTTTGTGTTATCAGATTGGCAATAACTTTTAACATTGCAGGATTTTCAAATCTCATTACATCGCTGATCGATACATGAATCAAATAATTTATCGTTGGTGTCATTTGCTCAGTAAGTATTTCAAATAGCACATTATATGTTGCCAAAGTAAGATGACTCGCATTCAATAACAGCCGATCGGTTATAAGGGATAATAAATTAAGATTGCTTACTGAATCTGTTTTTCGCCTGAAATATTTACAAGCATGAGTAATATCACCTTATTATATCGATTCTAAATCAAGTAAAAGAAAGGCACTAACCGTGATTAGTACTTACAGCAATGGTTTCACGAAGGCAAAGCAATTTTAGTAAATTCATATTCGCCTTTAATACTTAATAGGTGAACATGGCGGTATCACTGTCCTTCATTCTTTTTTGATTATAAACAAAGTGACGAAAAACAAGCCTCACTTGAACGTTGAGCGACACAAGAAATAACCAAATATCTTTAAAGCCGGTATACGAACAAGCTCATTGACAGAATTGATCAATTTAAACACAACTGCAAGACCCTTCTTTCGATCGAATGCCGGTACCATTGCTGCCGGCTTTTCAGAAAGTAACCGTGTTGTAAGAGCCAACACATCATATAGATTATCATCCTTTAAAATTTCATTTCTGAGACCTTTTAGTATGAGATAAACAACAATTACCATGAAATTTTTTGGCCATCTAACACATAAACATAATCATCATTTGTACGAAAGGAAAGATATTAGTTACACCTCGTCCATGTTATATTAAATGTGGACATTATTTGTGATACGGACGAATTCTTTTCGAAAATTGTTAATTAATATCAAAATTTACTGCTTACTTCGTTTACAGTGGCGATAAAATTTAATAACGCGTTAAATTCACTGTCTCGATTCATAATACCACTCTCCTTTGGATCTGGCACACAGATTAGTCGAGAAACGAAAGTCAACATATGTGCGCGTATAGTTACTACTTCACTTCTAAACATATATCAGCGAATGTAAAAAAAGCAAAACATGCGATATCGTAAACCACTAAATAACTTTTATCAGCCTTATCTAGTGGACTCATTTAGTGCGAACTTATCTCTAAATCCAATCATTTTGAGACATATTCAATCCTATAAAATCCATTATGTGTTCAAATGTTAATGTTCTGATAATCAACAGTTTATGCCCGAAAAATTATGTTATTTTTCGATGTCCAAAAAAGGGAACTTCTTTCTGAACAAAATCTCTCCAGAAGCCTTTAGAAAGAGGCAAAATTTGGATAAATGCTAACCGGGATGGCCTTCCTTCTCGACTGATCACGCTATACACTGACGGTGAACGTGGCATAACAACCCAGTAGTATAGCTTAATAGCATGGAGTACCTCAATTATAGTAGCACAACGCTGCACGATCAGTAAGAAATTTGCGCTCGACAAAAATTCACTCGCCAAAAAATAATATAACTGAATTTGTATCTAAAAAAACTGCTACTGTCTGATGATGCGCTCAACAATCAAATCGATATTATAAAAATATTAATTATGCGCAGGTATGTTAATTTATATTAAACTTCTTACACTAAATATCACTAAAACAAAAGGTAGAGAATTAGTTCCAACTTAGCTTAAATTTATGCAAGGGAATTTCAAGATTTCGGAGTCATTACAATTTTTTTTAATGAATAAATACCGGTGGCAGAAACATAAACTTACCGTAGGATCAGCTCTACTCCAAAGTTCAGGATTGAAAAGAATATAATCAAAAAGATGTTTCAACAGCGGTGTTCCCGAAGGAAGTGTCAATAGGTATTTTGAAATATCAATTAAAATTTCCAATACATGTTGACTGAGGTTTGAAGGTGATGACTGAAATAATACATCATTTATTAAGAATCACAGTTAATAAATATCATATTTATTGCTGCAATCAATTATCATAATCCCGAAGAATTTTAAAACAACTCACTTCATATAAGGCCTGAGAAATGACAAGAAATGCCCTGCTGTGATACAGTTGCTGGGGAGCACTTGAAGCAGTTCTTAGCAGAAATGATATAGCTGATAACAATTTCGAGCTGAAATATTCGCTTAATATTTGCAAAACTTTTGTTGCTTAAAACTTTAAAATATTCTTAAAAAGAAGTACTGCAACAGAAAAGTGCAATGTCCAGAATAGGACAGTGATAAATGGTTTTTTTTTCGTTCATTTTTAGAGATTGTGTGCTTCGATGAACAGTAAGAGAAGATATAATCGACAGTCGGTATTACAATCTTCTCCACTATTACTCTTCTTAGAAAAGTTAGACAAAAGTTAATAGCACGAGCACGAAAAGATATCATCTGATTTTTAAATAAATTAGTACTTGTAGTGTAAACATTAAATAACCTTATCTTTCTATCGTTCAGTATCTCATTTCAGTGAGAAAAGTATGAAAGCTTAAGCCAAAAACTAATTCAACGAATTTGAATCAAATTATGAGATCAAAATGAAAGCTAGATTAGTTTAATGCTTGAAATAATTCTAGCTTTATCATTATTTCACGAGTAGTAAGAAACAATATGAAATAGTTGAACACTATTTGTTACCTCTGATAAAGAGCAATTTTTCCTTTCTACAAATAAATTAGAAATATTAAACAAGGAAAAGGGAAAGATGAAATATTTTATTTCCTCAAAATCTATCAAAAGAAAGGAAAAAATTTTATTTGCAAAGAAGGAATGCTTTAGAATTTTTCAAAAAACTCACGCTCCTGGTCAAACTCTTTTTAGTCAAAGCGACTGATGATGAATATGGCAAGAATGAAAAAAAAAATGATGGAGAAAATGATGATGCATGACATATTCCAAAATGAGTAAGAATTAATCCAGATATAGCAAGAATGAAGAAAAATAACCACATGAACTAGCAAATACTATCAGGAAGAATCGGTAGATGTCTAGTATTGAATGAAGAATGAGAATGAGTAAATAAATAACGAGAAAAGTATTCCATAAATAGAGCAGTAATTAGCAATGATACAGATGTAATTCAATTATGGCTTATCATTCTATTTTTTTTATTTTCTCCCTATTGCTTCTTGTTGGAACTTAATTGCACAAGTTCCAACAGTTTTACATATGACATAACAAAGTTAATTTCTCCATATAGCTTTCGAATAGTATAGGACTCGATGATTTGAAAAATTACCAAATATCAATTTTTCGAACATTTCCATCACACTGAGGAAAGTCTAGTTGCGAAAATAGAGGCAAAAGCATCTGTATGCCACCTAAGGAATGTAATGAGTTGTGGATTGAATATGTTTTTACCACTTCGACACCCTAAAAAAAATCAATGGAAAACCGCAGCAGCAAAATGGAAATATTCAATACGGCAGCATATGTATAAAAACAAATGACAGAGTCATTTAAAAAAGTTCTTGAAAATTGGTAGAAATATGGACCTCTTTCATAATGGCATGCGGAATCTGCACAAAATACGAAGCAGCTGTTTTAGATGCTGAATGCAGACACAGCTGTCCATCACAGTTCTTTGGTGAATACGCTATCACAATAGAAGCACTGAGCTTTCCATCAAATATAAACTGAAATATAAAGATTCCACTAATGCAAAAGTTAATAAACAAATTCGACCATTAATAATATACTACCTTTTTATAATCATCAAACAAATCAGTCTCGACTTCATGTAGAAAACGACTCTGATACGATGGTCCCAAACAAAAAATTGCATTAGCTTGTTGCGAATTTAGGGCTTCCGAAAATACATACAACGCTGCTATCTGCCCGCAGAACGGTTCTTCTCCATCAGGGCCACAACCAATACTACATTTATCAAAATGTTCTGTTGTTGAAACTAACCTAAAAAAATCTCTTCAAATGACCCCCGTTAATATAATGACAAACAAATGAAAGGATAATTGATGACAACCGAAAGAGAAACAAAGAGTTCAGATACCATGGAACATCGAAGGATTCAATCATTTGGCCATCCACAAAACACTGGATTTCACTCTTCGACCAACGAGAATAAATATATGAGATTGTAACATGATGCCATCTAAATAGAAGCACAGCATAACTGTCAACAATAAAGCATTCTTCCATAAACAGGAAAAAAACGAACCTTCTGGGTGTCAATTCAAATCGTATACATCGTACTGTTTCCTTACTCATGGTTTTAATACAACTGATAACCAAACAATTGCCCATAATATAACAATTGTAGCCAACTCCCTTTGTGGTCCGAAAACTTGAAAAAAAACTTTTATAATGAAAAAAAAAAAACAGGAAGTTCCTAGTTGAAAATTAACAGTTCTGGTCAACAGTAAAATACCTTATTAATAAAATTAAATCTATACATACCAATATATGTATGGACGCTCCTTTTCGAAATTAACACTATTTAAAGGGTCCATTTTCAACCAGGTACAAAAACTCCAGCCATTCTGATAAGGCCACTTGGTCAGCGGAGGTAATGCAATACCCTTAAAGTTTCAAAACGTCTTTCATTAAACTTTCTTATTTTTTTATCAGTAATTTCTTTTGAAATTCAAGCAAAGAACTAACTGCATTATGCACGCCAGGGAAGGAGAAGAAAACATCCGCACCATCGCGTTTTGGCATTTCTCCCAGCACATCCAAAAGTTTGATCGAGTTCTTGCGCTGTAATTTGATTTACTAAGCAAGAGCTTTTTATAATAAAAACTGCTCATCAAAGAAAGAATATTAGCAAACTTTTGTTTAATATTTCCACACTTATCCAACAATAACTGAATTATAATTGAATAATGAAGAAAACATGAACACATACCCATTTCCTATTTACTGCCTTCAAAGCAAGAAGAAATCTTTTGGTCTCCTTAACTGTGATACTGTACGTGGTGAGCACTCCAAGAAGTTGTACCAACAAATCCGAGACAACTGCATCGCTACCTGATAACCGATCCAGGATCTAAAATTTCCCAAGAAATTTGTTGGAAAATAACACATTTTAGAAAAGTTTCAGAAAAATTAACCTCCAAAACAAGGCCAACCCTTGAGCAAGCTTGCATATTACGTGCACTTTTCCTGACAACGCCAATAAATACGCTCCATACTTCTGCCTACAAAATTATTATTACATGCTTCAGCTCCTAAAATGGCAAAATCAGCACAACGAAAAAAAATGAATAACTGCAGGAAAAGTTATCGAAAATAATGTCACTCAACTGTAAGAAAATAACAAAGCAAACCTCTAAATGAGATGGAGCTGTGTCCAACAAATGCAACATACGAATAATATTTCTGGAATTTTCGATGATAAACTTTGATTCAATATCGAATGCGCCACCAACGAGCTGGAAAAAGGAATTGTTACGATTGCAAAAAATAACTGATTCCTTAAAATGAATTTATTCCCTGTTAATAATGATATATCTTTTCCCATTTTAATGCTATATTTAAACTGACCACAGTAAAGATTGAATCAACAATTTCTTTGTGTGTCAGAGTTCTGTCTTGCAGACCCCGCTGTAACCTTTGAAACGTCTCGTCAGGTGTTTCATCTACCGAGTGGATTATTACAGTGTTATTTTCCACTTTACTCTTAATCAAATTAAATTGTTTTTCGGAACTTCGCACAACCTAAAACACAAAATTTAGAAGTGCTTGCGATTTTGCTTTTTTGAATGGATTGATTTTGACATTTTTTGTAGACAAAAAATAAGCTTTTAGAAAATTTATCCCAGCTTAAAAATTAAGAACAAGCTAGCCCCAAAACCTAAAAATTGTATATGCAAGTCTGTTTGCAATAGTTACATTTAAGTCTATCTTGAGCTTTGTTTTAATCTCGTAGAAAAACAACTCAAATGCGGTAACAATGTTTTTTTTAAATTAAAATATAGTTTACAACTTAAGCAAATTAAAGCAAACTAAAACAAAACAAACTAAAACTAAAACAATTAAAGCAATTTTTTAACTAAAATATTTGTGTTCATGGCATTCGATTTTTATACTGAAACTGATATATAAAAAGAACGGGAAAAGTTAAGCAAATGAAATTAGTTGTGTATGAAGAATAAAATGATAGGCACAAATGTACGAAAATAATTTTCAAGAAGGCATATATAAATAAAAAAATGTTGAATACTTTTAAGTATAGAATGAGAGCAAGAGAGAAGAAAGATAAATTCTAATATTTTTCAATTTAATAATCGACTCTTTTAGCATGCAAAATATCACAAAAATTTTTAGCATATAAAAAAAATAGAATAAGGCAAATGTTAGTAAGTGTTCTCACACTTTGAAGCTATAAGTTAATATATTCCATGAACTACTAATTTTCTACACTTTCTTGATTTTTTTTACACTTGTTCCTTTATTTCGCTAAGAAAAAAATTTAACTGCTCATTTAACATTAACTTAGAGCAAATAGAAGTATAATTCTACAACCGTAAATTAAATGAAATACCTGTTCAATGTGCTCTTCTTTTAAAGACTTGTCATTTTTATCTTGCGCATTAGTAACTTTTTCTTCACCATGATTATCAACAACATCATCAATAGCTTCTTTCAAGATACTGTTACTTGATGGATCATCAGCGGTTGATGCCACGCTTCTTTCGTCCAATCTAACATCCTCCATTTCACTTTCACTTTCAGCATCACATAAATTCTTCAAATTTATTATTATTATTATTATGAAGTATATATTCACTGAATTTCAGCATAATTACTTTAGTATATGATACGTAAAGTAACTTGTATAATTGTAAAAACGATTAATTAAACAAGTGATTACTAATAACTGATATGCCAGGACCCTGCATATTTCACTGAATTGTAATAAACATTCATTCGAGTGCTTATTACAGTTCAATCAAAGAATAAACATAATTCATCATCAAAATGATTAATTTGGTTAGAATTAGCAAGATGAATTATTGTCAGGATAGTCGCTTACACTAGGAAAACTAGTGAAGACAATGCATACTTTTCAATTACTATCAACAAATAAAACTAATATTAGTATTAATTTTAATAAAAGTGACATGATAACAGCAAGATGACGAGTTATACTATGCTGAATAGAAGCAATCACCTGCGTATGTCCGGCAGCATCAGAATTTTTCGAGTTTCCAGAGTTAACTGCAACTATCTCGGAGGCAGACATTCTCGGCTTTACCACAGCAGTACTTCTGCTTCGCGTTCCTCTTTCCTTCTGAAATGAACTACATTTAAATTGTTACGTTGCGCAATCCATCCACAGCATTCCTCGCCTACAACGACTTTTTCTTATGCCACTGAATGAATTATCATCAAAAGAAATAACGAATAAGTTAGAAAAATCATGAAAGTGTCATTCTCAGGTCACTCTTTCACGAACAAAATACCATATTAGGCATTCCTTCCCTCAACACGACAAATACATCCAAAGAAGCCACCGGCAATCGCGGAGGGAGTGTTGGTCACTTGTTACGTGTGGCGAAGTGTATTTACTGCTGGGTGAGATACACTTTGCTATGTAGTGGACAAGGTGAGACAGAGTGGACTGTCGTAGTACTCACCGCAGATGGCTCAACTATACAGTGGTTGTACAGTGCCAGGATCAGTAGCTCAACAATTCACTGTCCAATGTCCAAACTGCACTTTACGTTTCTCTCTCTCTCCAACTTTCATTTACCAACAAGTTTGTTTCCTTTATTTTTCATTGTACCATGGTTCTGTATTAGGTATGAAACGAAAGCTTCAGACTTCAGAAGGAATAATATGTGGCAGAATGCAGGCTATTATGTGGTTTGAGAGAGATGGATGGGTGATGATTGAATGGAGATGAATGTGAGTTGATAGGGATTTTGATTATTCATGAAGATAAATACTGCTCTGAGCATGGTTTTTGATGTATATCAAGGAGATAATGAGGAAAGGGATAATGATTTCTTTAGTTATTAAAAAACGGTGAATTCAGAATGTTCGTATGTTTCGCTTACTGTTCTATTCCCTCCCTAATTTTTGTCGTTCTTACATGCCACTTCTATTTTTATTTTTCTTGAAAGTGAAAATTGAAGCATATAATTAAAGCATTTAGAAGCTACAAGCATAATATGACGTTTGTTTACTTTTTCATATGCTTTTTCCAGAGATGGCCACAAAATGTTACATTCTCACAGATGCCGAACTTTCAGCACACCCAATCATTCATTCAATATCCTAGTTTGCAAAGTGGTGTGCGATCAACTTTTTATACACCGGCACATTCCAGTTATCATGTATTTGGTGTAAACCAGCAACAACAAATGACAGATAGTACTAAAAGTAGACAGGGTGTTTTACAGAATGCTGCAGACGTGAATGATATGATATGCGATATCCTCATTGATATCTTAAATTCAGATATGTGTAAGGTGAGGATTTGTTTTATGACAAGGAAGAATTGAATTAAGGAACAGTTGTTATCTTACCATATTTGATACACTATCAGAACGTATCGACAGTACATTGTCATATTTAATTTTCTCTTTCTTGCATAATTCATTATTTCTCATTTTACATATTACATCTTTTGCATATATGTTCACTAGGCAAGGTGGATACAATTTTACACTGCAGAAGAAACTATCAAATTTTGCATATTTTTGAAAGACTTTTATCTTAATTCGAAAACTCATCTCTCTTTGAATTTCATGGTGTTATATTCTTTTGAATCTTTCGCAATCAATTTCGCTATATATGAATATTGTTCTTAGTATGGTATTACCGTTTGTCAGCTAATGGTTTTGTTGAAACAGTCATGTGCAAATTATAATATAATACTGCCATCATCAATAACGGATGACTTCAAGGAATTCTTACATAACAAAATGACTAGTTATGTTGAGATTGAAGATGATCTGTGTCGCTATCGCCGTCCAACGCTTCCTATTCAAGTAAGAGGTTTTGTAAACTACAGCAATTATTAATTCTTAATTAACTATTAAGCGAGTCCATCAAGACTATTTGCAAGGATGTTAGCTATAGTCACAAATTTATGCTAATTTCCTTTTTCTAAAATCCTTACTAAATTCTTATTACGATTGCGAATTTTACCTTCTTACTTGACAAGCTTTACATAGATCATGGTAAATAATTAAAAGTTGTCATAAAACAGTGAAAAGAATGGATGACTTAAAGGTAGCAACAATAAATTTATCTCAGCTAAATGTTGTTGTGAGTTTAATGACAAATGATAAAATAATTGAATACGAATAAAGAAACTAGGGGTGATAGCGTCTCTTATAAAATGTCTAATGTGAGGTTATTAGAAATAGCCGGCGCACTCGATAATGATGTATTTTAGTTGAAAGTTTTGTGAAAGTTTCATCAAAAAATTAGCTAAGAAATTCGGAAGTGTAACTTCATTCTTCAATTATTAAATACGCTTCCCTCACCATTTAAGTCAATTTATGATTATCTTAGCAATTTAAAGAAATTAATGGACTTAGTTTTATCAATTTCCGCTGAGACAAAGGAAATTACGGAAATGTTGAAAATATTGACTAAGAATACGATGAAAGAGGATAGATGAAGATGTGTGTTTAAATAATTAGTAATTAAATTATGATGCCTGAAGGAATTTATTTTTCGTTTTATTTGTTTTTGAGTGACAGAAGAAATCCTCATTGTTGTGATATGTTTGTGTCATGTAAGCTTTTTTATAGTTGTACATGTTTTCAGGAAGAAAGCATTTCAAGTTCATCAGCTTATGAAAGGAAATCAAATCACCTCAAAACATCCCCTGCTCCTTTAGTCCCATGGCAAGCCTTGCAAAACTGCTATATTATATCAGCTGTCGATACAAATGCAAGTTATTCAGCAGATCGAGTGGGAAAAGTCATGTCGAAAAAAAAGAAATAAAGAAAAGCGTTTTATATAAGAGTGTGGAAGAGCCTTCATTTAGCTTTACTAAATTCCAATAGGGTAGAGATAAAATTACATTTTGATGCAACGATTTAATGACGATATTTCATCTTAATATTCTATCCATTGCGAGTAAAGAAAAAACTATCAGATATCTCGTAATCTTCATTTAAGTGGCTAAAGTATTTGCATGCTTTTAAGTAAAATTTTAAAGTGGCAGCTTTTATTTTACATAAAATTTTGATGTCCTAAAAGATTTAGAGTAAACAGTTTTCTGATGGAATAGAAGAGCGTCATAGGAATGATGATGTAGATAAAACTGCCGTGACTGATCCAATAGTTCCTGTTGGAGATAAAAAGTGTAATGTATTGCATAGGTATGTCGAAAATAATGCACTATCGAAGCATTCATATACGTAAGTTTATATTCGAAAAATTTTGCAGTTATGTTATGGATAAGTTAACAGCTTTTTTTTGAAATTCAAATTCAGACATCTACGCTAATTATTGTGTCTTATATAATATATATTACATAGTTGGAAGTGGCTCTTTCAGGAAAAATAACTTAACTAAAATTATGGACAAATGGAAGAAAATATTTATGGGTGACTTGAAAGAACTGATTAGATATTTACGGATGGTAGATGATTATTTTCATGAAAACGATGGCAAATTCACTTTGACAGAATTCAAGGTTTGTTCCTGTTTTGCTAAGTAGATCTACTTACGAAGGAATATGTGTTACTGTAAACATACGCATACAGGAAGTGTTTGGAGAATTGAGTTACCGGTGGGAATTTTGTGACATTGATTTGATAGAGATGGATATAATAAATATTGTTCATGGTATTGGTGTGGATGAAGAACCAGTGCTCATCGTCAATCCAATCATCAGGTATTCATTTGATCTCTCTAAAAGTCATTTTTATGTAATAGTTAGTTCCAATGAATGCTATTCTCTTAAGAGTTACGGAAGAAATCAATTACTTTAAAAATTTTTTTTTAGGGAAATGGAATTTCCAGAAGTGGCTGAACTGTCTAAGCAAATCTATAATTTACTGTCAAAACTGTTGCAGTCTGTAAATTCCGTAAAAGTTGAAGTCATCGTTCGCACAGTGGTAAGTGTTTAATTTTATGAAAAAGCTAAAGGTGTTAGGAACTGATTCTAAAGAGGTTATGAAAATGAAATCTGGGTTAATTTCAGAATTTTGGTATTAATAATAGCAAAACGATAGACGAGAAGTATGCTCTGTTGTGGGAGGTACTCAGTGACTCTCAATTTCAAAATGTGTTTGTTGTTGACATTTTACAAAAGCAAAATAAAGGTAAATTGAATCGTGTAAAATCAAATCATACATGACCATTTTAAACTTTTACATCAAAAAATTTTGGTAATATTCTTAAAATAATAATAAAAACGGTTTGTCGTAAATACTTTTATTATGCTACGTTATATGCTCGAGACCTAAAATCGATAAAATGATATTAGTACCTAAAACATTAAAGACTTTACAACTGCATAAAGCATTGAAGTTATTAATTGATAAAACAAAAGCTTTTAGAATGTGGTTTTGATGTAATGGTGCGTTTCAATCCAAATGTGGACCTGTCGGGAATATTTGCTAAGTAACATTTCTGAAGCAAATGAAAACTTCCTCATTATAATTAAATACATCGAACAAATACAGTTGATATTAGTCTTTGAAAGAAATTCTTGACTTTATTCTAATTTTCAATTTTTTTGTACACTAACGCTATTCTTTATTAATTATAGTTTTGTACTTTTTTCATTTGGTTTTTTTGGTACGTGAAGTGATGATTGTCGAATTAACAGCTGTAACCTTACTAAAATAATTGAAGTGATGTTTTTATTTTATTTTTTCTACCGATTGTTTTCTTTTTGATGATTGTAACCAGATATTTCATAAGTACTGAGAAAATTAATTTCTCACTGGTTGATAACATATTACTTGTTTTAAAATCATTTTGTCTCAATTTTTCTTTCTACTTTTTAATCGTAAGTAATCGACATAGCTTTTTCTATATATCAAGTTATACCTCCTGTATCGGGCTAATATGTTATCTAACCAAATGAGTTTTTTCTTTATGCGATATTTTAATCCACCTGTGTACTTTCCGATCTCCTATCTGGGTATTTCATGATCAGATGTATATTATAGCCCATTGTGAATGAAATATACTGTTGCTGCTTATATTGAAGGATTGCCTTTCTTTAACTTTTGTCCTTACAAAAGATTTGTAACATTTATTTGCCTTCGATTTCATGTCACATTATTATCATTGCTAAGACCTTCACTTTGGTAGTTACTAGAACCTGCAATGCAATATTGCCGTCTTAAAATTCGGATATATATATATATACTTGTTTTCATGATATAGGAAGTAATCACTTGTGCTACTATTTGCGCTGAATTTGGTACCGAAACATGTTTAAACGGTATCGGAAAGTTAAATGTTCTTTTATAATACTTGGGTCCTAATTTCCATATTTCATTTCTGAAAGAACTACCGAATCTGTACTTTAAAGTGTTATTAGAAATCACCTCCAGTCATTATCATTTCTCTTTTTAAGATGGATGTAAATAATTCTGGAAGATGATGTTAGTTGAGGACCGAACACTTCATTCTTTTCTTTTATTTAATTTTTGCAGGGATTATGCCTTGAGCGATTTGATATCGGTGTTATCACAAAAGGAATTGTCCAATGAAAAGAATGTTTATCTTCCAGTTACATAATATCATATTGATTTTCCGGAAATTCTCTAGAATGAATAAATGCCGATTGGCATTGTCTGTGACAGAAATGTCAAGAAAGAAACCACTGATTGTCATTCTCGGTTGTACCGGAACAGGCAAAAGTGATTTAGGCATTGCAGTGGCGAAGAATTTCAATGGTGAAGTAATCAGTGCTGATTCGATGCAAATTTATAAGGGTTGGAAATACTTCCAAATTCGGAAATTAGAAAATATTAGCTGCTGATAAAGATTGAAGCGGTAGTGTGTGTGTTCTAATTTACCTGTAAGTGTCTTAATTTTATGATGATTGACCAGGAATGAACCATATCCATTTTTGCCGAAGAATGCTTATGAAAGAAAAGAGTGCAAGGAGTGCAAGTGGATTTCCAATTAATACTTCAATAACTTATATTGATAAGGACGTAGGAGATCTATAACAGTGTGAACAACAAATCGTTTCTTTTATATATTAAATCAGTAAAAGAGAAAAGACGGGAAGTAGAAATTCTGACCCATGGATCGAAAAATCAAGAATCATTCGTCCATTTAATGAAATAGCATTGCTTATGCAAGATAAAGAAGATAACTCGTTTTATAATACGGTAGAAAACAGTGATGTACACAGAAATTTTACGATGAATAAGAGAGAGAAAACAGTGTTGACGTACAAGCTGGACATTTTGAGGATAGAAGTTTCCCAACTTTTGATGAGAAAGGAACAGAATCTTTTAATCCTTCATTTTAAATCTTGAAAAATTGTTTTTAGGTTTGAATGTTGCTACGAACAAAGTATCACAGGAAGATATGAATGACGTGACGCACCATATGATAAGCTTTGTTGAGCCGTCCACTTCTACATATAATGTACACCAGTAAGTACCATTTGGCAGATTGGTTTCATCCTAAGAATTTATCTTATGTTTGCTTTCAGATTCACTAACAGAGTGTTGCCTTTATTGGAAGATCTTTGGCGTGCTGGCAAGTTACCTGTTATTGTTGGCGGAACGGGGTACTACATCGAAGGGATTTTATTTAAAAACAGTTTAATACCAACAAATACATTCGGTATCGATTTCGCGAAATTTTTTTGCGATTAAGACTAGAATTTCTCAAACTATATGTGACTTCATTATTTTGAAGATTTCTAAAATTTTCCAAATGATTAAAAGAAGTTCCAATTTACTGCTGTGATAGATGGCGGACTAGTAAGTTAAGGACTTCTGAATATGGCTCAGATGACTATTTTGATTTGCTTATAAAAGCTACTTTAAGAGTTAACTCTTGCCACTTTTGTTTGCTGAAAATATTTGCCGGATCGTTAATAATTCTCTCAAAACTTTTATTTACATATTTAACAGATGCTAAAAATGACTTCGAGGATCTCTCAGATGATGAAGTTTACGAATTATTGAAACATGTCGATTTGGAATCTGCCATGCAAGTATGCTACTTTATACTGTTTGTTGTTTGTTGCTTATTTTTAACGCTTGCAACCAACTTTAGAGGTCTATTTTGTCCGCTGAGCTACTAACTTTCCATTTTTGGTATTATTAATTGTCTTACATTGTTTAGTATCACTGTTGATACCAAATAAACTTCTTAACATATTGTAACAAACAGCACGTCATAATAGAATGTGAAATCGAATAACAACTGATCTATTGTTAAATAGTTTAAATGGTTTTGTCTGCTTACTGTAAATTGTGCTGTGAAAATTATAACGGTTCTTTCATTTGTGAATCCATCTGCCTTCAGGTGCATAAGAACAACCGTTTTCGCGTTGTTCGTGCTTTACAAATTTATTATGCAACGGGACAGCGTAAAAGTGAATATTTGGAAGAGCAGCATCGAAGAATAAAATTAGGCGAAATGCTGCGTTTTAAAAATGTGTTATTACTTATCCTCAATGCTCGTAAGGAATTGTTGGAAGAACGACTTGATGAACGAGTCACAAAAATGATCGAAAAAGGATTAAGGAAAGAAATTGAAAACTTTTATGAGCAGGTAAAATCAATTTCTTGAATTTCCTTCACTGATTTCCATGGTAAAGTGGCATAACAGTATGGCAGTTTTTAAAGAAAGATTGGGAAATAAAAAGTTAAATTGATAAAATTTCGTTGTAAGGCGATAACTTAATTAATGTTCAGACTAAAGAATAAATAAAGATGCATATGATAACATTTTTCAAGTAACGAAGATGGAAAATGTTAACATGAGCTTAGGATCTTTGTTTTATTACTATCAGTGAAAAGTGTTAATTATGTTAATCCGCTACTGTATTTGCTAACATCTAGTTACCATGTATTTGAAGTTAATATTGTCTAAATATGTATCTAATTATACATGTAGTCATCATCACTTGTGAATACCACTGTACTATTCATCTCCTTTCTTTTGGATCTTTCAGATCATTTGTATTCATTTTCATTGTTCATATCATTCCCACAATATGCTAACTCTTTCTTTGCACAAAAAAGGATTACTGAAAGGAGGAAATGCAGAAATTTAGATGAAATCTACTGGAAACTGGGGTAGATGAATTACAATGAATTCTTCTATTGTTTAAATCATCATGAAGAAATTATTGTAGTATCGCCACTGTCTCACAGCTCATGGAGTGGCTCAATCGATTGCAGTAAAAGAATTTCATGATTATCTACAACTAAGTCCACATGAACGATACACGGAATTGGGTGATAAATTGTTCAGCGAAGGTTGTGCAACTCTGAAATTGCACACACGGCAATATTCACGAAGGCAGCGGCGATGGATTAAACAGCATTTGTTAGGAGGAAATACTTCAATGGAAGTTAGTATTACATTCATTTGTTCTCATGTTATTAACAACAGAATTAAAGTTTTGTAGCAACATACAGTATGTTAGTTACTATCAATATTTCATTGAAAAATTCATGTTTAAAAACTGTTATTTTACTGTGAACGACATTGAATTCCATTTCAGTTTTTATTTCAGTCAACGAATATAGCATTTTTTGATACCTCGGAGAATTTTTATGATATTGTGGTACCTAATGTGTTGAATAGAGTCGATCAGTTCCTAAATATCACTAATGATGATGTTTTTCTAAACAACGTGGAAGGAAATCAACCTTTTACAGTTGACTTTGATTACAGAAAGTTGGCTAACCAAGTCAGGATATTCATTTTTTATTTTTTTTTTTCAAAATTTGCAGGTATTTTATACTCCCGAAATTACTGGAATAAATAGTGAGGTAAAATAATGAGAGTGCTGTCTAATATTATCATTTATTTATGCCTGAAAATAGTGCTATCATTCATCGTTAATTTAGGTTTATTACTGTGAAACATGTAAAATTGATGTACACGGTACGGTGAACTGGGAGGCACACTTGAGAGGCAAAAAACATCGGAGAATGCTCAATAACAACATAGAACATGAACAAGTCGACAAATTACATCCTTAAGATATAATTGACTTATTACTCGCAAACTCTCAAGAATTGTAAACTTGCATTTCGTAAATATATTTATATATTTCTGGATCAGTCTTATGGATTCTTTGCAAGGAAGTCACATTTTTGGAAGGCAAAGTTTGGAGATATCAGTATGGCCAATCATATTTTATATTTTGATACTTCGTCATCATTCTCTTGTCCAATGATTCTTCTAAATTGTAGTATAGGGAGGAAGAATAAGATTGGTATGGGAAAAGTTATGCTACATCACTATTCGAATGTTACTATTTTTTGTGCTGGCGACATGTGATGTATTCGGTTTACTTCCGTTTTATAATCAATGGTGGAAATGTTGGACATTCTATATTATATATTTTCCAGCAGGTGAGAACTACTAGTTAGTAACGATTACGCCTTGAATGTTGGCATTTGATTATTACTCTAAAAATTTTGTTGCAAAAATGTTAATATGCTGAAATTTTGGAAGTTTAAGAATAAAGTATGTAATATCATTCACTTTGTTCGATTCACTAAGGTGATACATATGGTAATAGTTTATTATTATTGCCTTCGAAACTTTTTTCCAGCATTATTTTCAGGTTTTTTTGTTTTTGAAAAAATCAGGGAAAAAGCTCTCAGAGAATCACATAGTACAATTCTGCTAATCAAAAGTATAGTATTTTGATGAGATCATGTGATGCTGCTCTACAACCGCAATAGCAGAACTATGAGTGCAGAGTTTCTTCAGAAATCTGCCATCGAGCACATGGCGAAAATCGCTTGCTTTTTTTCCTATATAATTTTTCTTTTCGTAAAGAATTTTTCGTTTCTCTACAACCTTTCAGTTGCATAGCTATAGCTTATATTGAGGGGTCCCTCCTTCATTTTGTGAAATAACAAATGCTTGTTTTAATTAAAACGGTTAATTAAAAGATCCAGCAGTTAGCAAAATTGGAACTGATTCAGATGGCGGGATAGAAAGAAATGGAATTTTAGTATGGAATTTGGTCAGCTTAACGCAAGCTTTTCGAGTATTTTTTCACTTCTTTATGACAAATTCCACAATGTTGGCAGTGTATATCTTGACATTTTTATGACACCAAACAAGTCTTTTTAATAAACATTTTAAGGCGAAAAGTAGAACAAGAATGTGTTGTCCCTAATAAATTAATGATTGTAAGAAAGCTGTCACTGCCAGGAAGCAGAAATACTTCTCTGAGTGTGAAAGAGAGATGATCTTTGAGGTGAGCGTAAATTTTGTGAGATCGATTGTTTTGAGAAGTGTCTGTTCCTATTCTGATAATAATGAGGCATTTGAATAGTGTCGCAACTCGTCAAATGATGAGAGGGTGGGATGAGTGTGTTGAAAAGCCTGGGAGTGGATGGAAAAGTGAGAGAGACAACATAAAACGAACTATGAACTACCCTCCCTTCAGGAAGCGATCAGCTCGCCCTCGCTCAACTTCCCTCTTAAATTTGTTTTCCATTTAGTACCTCTCAGGTGTGTGTGGGTGGGTGGATTTGACGCAGCTACAGCTGCAACCACTTTACATGAAATACGATATATCCGACACGAGGCAAACAATCCAATCGACATCACCTCATCCATTTCCTGCTAAACGACACATGTGTCGATATGAACTCACTGGGGCAGTTACGTAACGCTTACTGAAATCTAATCCCTATTACAACTAAAATATTTGTCATCACCTTTGTAACTATTTGATGATTAAGGCACATCTTTCCTATGAATTTTGTTAGTTTAAATTTTAGTATGAATCTTTCCTATAATAATAAAATTCCTATGAATTTTAGACGATTAAAGTATAATCTTTCCTAAATTTAGAGATATTGAGAGAGATCGAAATATCTTTCGATGTAAAACTCTGTTAACGGAAAGGAGGGAACGAAGACACCGAAATAATTGGCCGAGTATACTTCTTGTTATGTAATAGTTGGTACCTCTTGTTATATAACAGTTGGTCGAGTGCATCATCATTGGTAGAATGGTTATGAAACGATGAACTAAATTAACAGGATATTTAGGTTGAAGGTTATCATCTCAAAAGGAATTTTTCAAACTTAAGCAAAATATAAATATGTACAAGACATATCTGTAGGGAAATCGTTCACTTCCATTTCACAGAAAAGGGGTTATATGAGTATGTGTGCACGTGTCCGTGTGTTTCGTTTCAAGCGTCGCTTCAACGTTTGCTTATGATGTTTGAAATAATTCATATACGATTGCTTCAGTCCAGAAGTGTTCTTACAGAGTTTCATCTCTTTTCTTTCTTCAACGAATGAAGTCTGTAACTGACCACTGCTTTCAGCGTAACAATGCTATTTTAAACGCTTGCACAAGCTATTTCTAAGTAATTAAAACTTTTTCAAAGATCAATTTACATGCCAACTTCTCTAACATGCCAGTACGAGCCAGAAAGAGAAGAACGCCGCATGTCGATAACACGAATGTTTGAAGAAGGATGGAAAAGTGAAAGGTATGAGACAGGTATACTAGTTATCCAGTCCAGTCTTTCTTGTACAATCTGGAAATCACTTTTTCTTCACCGCAACATTCTTTACTCAGGCATGAAATAGAAGAGCGGCATGATCATGAAGCGTACTGTCACGTGGATACGGTACTCGAAACGAATACGTCAATTAGTCCAGCGTCCGCTGATACTATCACGATTACTAATATCATACATTCTGATGGTTGGGAAGATGTATCAGTAAGTTACTTGTTATCCACAGTGACGAGTTTTTCTGGAAAGAAGTGAAAGAAAGAAGTTGTATGAAGAAGAGTGAGAGTGGTCATTTTGACAGTTAAGATTCATGGAAAGTATCCGGAGAAGCAAAACAAATCGTAACCTTAGCAAAGTAAATGGATTATATAGCCAAAGACAATCAAGTGGATGCAATTACTACAATAACAAAAAAATTTTTCAAAGGAGAAAACTCCAAGTATGATGAGTGTCTTTGGAGAGACTGCTATTTCCGACTAGCAGCCATTATACTGTGGCCATATTACGAGACTTTGAAGAAAAACAGTTTTTCCGGAGTTTTTTATAATCTTCGGTTTCCATCTCTAACAAAAAAATGTCTTGGTGACAGAGAGAATAGCACAGGTCTTGTAGTCCGTTCGAAAATTATAGCAAATTAGGCACTCCACATCTCCTGGGAGGGGATATCTTACATGCCATAGCTGAAGGGGGATGGGATGTTGGGAATAATCTGTCGGATTAGCTAGGCTAGCCCGGTGGCGAGAAGACAGTGTCATTGCACACTCCAATCTCTCCGGTCTCTCCTTTTTTCCCTCACTCTTTCCTCTCTTCTTAGTAATCATCGATTTGCCTACATAGTTAATAAAAATACTCACTCGTCCAATCATAACATTGATTGTAACTTAAAATGCTAGTTGTTTACTTGTAAGGCTAGTTATTTACTTGTAACGTTGATTGTTTACTTATCATGCAGATAAAAGCAAGCAAAGAAAAGCCAAGTTAAAAAAAAGTTGGACTATGACAGATAAACAGATATCTCAGATTGTGAATAACTATGGGCGAAGGAGAGTTAAGTAGCTCCTCGTTAGCTTCTCCAATAACACTTCTCCCTGGCACACTGCAATTACATTACTAATTCATCTTCTACATTATCATCCGCCCTCTCTCTCTCTTTTTCCCTTACAAATTCAACTTTCTTCTGTAGGAGAGTAGATGGATCACTATGCAAATAGGAACATGAATCAATCTACCAAAACATTAGCAAGATCGATACACACGACAGCATCCGTAAGACATCTCGTCTTCTCGTTTCTACCGGTATTTCCCTCGATTTCAGCTCACAACATTACAGTTTATTTTAACGTTATGCGCGCAGTTCAGTACTTAACTTTCTTTCTAGTCAATATGAATTATAGGTGGGTGTGCGTGTTGTATTGCAGCATCATCGATACAGAGATAGGGACGGAAAAGAACGTCCGACAGATTATCATCAGGCCGACTATAGAAATACAAGACTAAAGGACTGTAGTGAAAAAGGTTATAGCGAGCAGCAGCAACAAGGTTAGTTTCATTCTAAATGCATAGTCCATCGAAGCGGTTATTAATCTTCCATGACAGCTTTCCTCGACGAAACCATCACTCTGGTACCCTCTTCTTGATTTGGTATTACAGAGTGTACTAAGCCTGAGCATTAAAAAGACGATCTTCAAGAGAAGATTGTGGCTGGGCCTTAGGGTCCCGGCGGCATCAGGGCACTCGTCATCGCCTCAATGCAGATTACATTACGCGACACGAGCAATAGTGCAAGAAGCCATTATCTCTACTTCCACTATTGCTGCGTTGTCAACCTGGTTTCTAAGTTATGCCTTCCAGATTATCCATGTATACTGCTTAACTGTGACCCGTACTATGATGCTCGGTTTACGAATAGAGTAGCCGGACATCCGGGTACAGGGGAGATGTGAACATTGGCTGAAATTGGTTTCATTTTCAACTCTGTTCACTACTCTCGCAGTATTCGCGGTATCTTTATGGTTGTATGATCAAGTTTGTCATGGAGAAATCACTTACTGGGAAATTTCTGGGTGATCCTTTCCTTCAACTTGTTCAATGTTGTTGGAGATATTTCCCCAATTCCCTACATTTTATTATTCTTCAGATGTTATTTCTCTTCAGTTAATTTTAAAAAGCGGAATTAGCTAAAACCAAGCTTCTTACCTGTTATTCTTCTTAATTCACCGATAATATTTGCATCAAATCAACACCAAATGTAAGTATGGTAAATTCCAGGTGAAGAAAGTAATCAGATACGGATTCATCAACAAGCAGCACAAAATCGTGATAAAACCGAAAAAAATCACAGATATCTGGAGGAAAAAAGCGTTCACATGTCTGTTGATTATAGTGCGCATGATTTTCACGAATCACGTGCTGTCATAGATGCTGCTGCACGCGACAATATACGCGTTCGACGTCATGGCGATACTACAGTGATAACCGAATATCGTGATCCTTATTCGTTTTATTGGCAGTTAGATCAGGCAAGACCTCAAGAGGATGAAACTCCTAAGTTGGTCCATTTTTCATTTTTTCTAAAATTGAATTTCTAATTATTTCATGTGTTCACTTGTTAATGGAGATGTTTTATTTAATTGCCAAATTTGAGTCGTTAGCATCTTAGATGGTAACTAAATGCTGCGATTTTCATAAATGTGCAGTTATGTTGGTTACAAAAAGGAGTAGTTAGAGATTGGGGTTTTCGAACTAGCTGAGAATTAATATGCCATCCATAAGATAACAAACAGCAACTCATTGATCTGATGTATTGTTGTATTCGATAACTCATTTATTTAGAAAGGTTTCTAAAAGTATGCCTTTCAATGATATGTTTGTGCGAGTAGGCTTAAGATGCTTTTGCCATGAGTTGTGATGCTGATTTATTAACTCGTTACATTTCTGATCACGCAGATATTTGCAATGTTGTTTCTTAATTTGAAGAAGACGAAATCTTTTGAGCTAGCCGTTATAAATGTTTCTATTGTCGTTTTAATACTGCAAATGGGAAAACTGGAATAAACCGTTTTTTCTACTTGTAATCTCGATCTAATTTTCGGTCTATAAATATTATTAACAACGTATTTTTTATTTATGTAGGACCGTGTCCATTTTTCTTGCTATAGTGGTAATGTTGATAGGAGATATTTAGATTTGTTTGTTCAGACATATGAAGCTTGTGAAATAACATTAATTTCCTGGATTCCTTGGCAAACGAAAAATCTTTTGCAAGTTGTCATCGCATTAACATGCATAGACTTATAGTCAGCTCATCATCAATGGCTTACCTTGATAAATAGCATGTCTTTTCTTCTGTACCGTTTTAAAAGTAAATGATTCTGCTATGACATTAGTGGAAAAAATTCTAACTTTCCTGTGTCGCTTCGGAAAAAAATTGTTTTTATGGGGAATAGAACAGATCTATGTGATTCTAATTTGTTGAATAGTCGTTCATTTTAGATCAACACCACAGATAGATTACGTTATCGACGAAGAAATCATAAATGATGCAGTTCTTTCTCCTGACAGTCATGACAGCGGAATAAACGTCGAAGTACAATACAGTAGGCCAATACGATCCGACGATCCTCCGCCCGCAAAACCACTTCCATTTGGATGGGAAAAACATGAAGGCATGCATGCATTTTTTGACATATTTTGAATTCACTGTTCTTTTCTGATCTTTCATCAATAGAGCAATTCTGAAGGATTCAAAACAAGAACTTTTACTTTCTGAATTCAGACGAGCTAAGAATGTTACCTTTACATTGTATGATTTTCATTGAGTTTAACGGTGTTTATAGATAATGCTAATTAATACCATCTTTTTCAGATCCTTCCGGTTTTTCGTATTATTGGCACGTGGATAGTGGCACAATACAGAGAGAACCTCCGGTATAGATATAGCAATTTTTCACAATATTTAGATTCACTGTTAATACCATACTTTGTAAAATCTTTAAAAGACAGAAAATACCCAATATATATATAGTGACTTATTTTCTCTAAAATTCCATTCTCACCCTTCATGTAAGATGTGGCCGTTCTATAATCAGGACGGAATTTCTTCTCCAAAGCATCCAGCACAATGGCTTATATTGGCTAGCTGTGATCGATGTTTGGTATTTTGTTCAAAGAGACTCATGTACTGGAGCGTTCCAGTGTACTCTTTGATAATTTTGGTATAATCTATAATTTTTTTATGAAGTTAGCTTTACGAAATTTTTTTTCAGCATAAGGAATTACCGTTCGTACCAGTATCCATACAACCTCAACTTCGTGATCAAGAGACTCAGGCGGATGCATTGCCGGCACCGCCAGCACTTCAGCAAATTGTGCAACTGCCACCACAACAACCGATTATCGAGGAGCACGCGTTTAAACAAACTACTACAAAACGATCTGTCGGTAACGATTTCAGTGACAAAGATGATGACATTGTAGGCAAAGTTAGTCCTTTAACTAAATATTTTTGGAAATGAATCAAATACAAGGCGTTCATTTTCTCTGTTATTAAACTTGTAAATGAACTTACAATTAGGAAGTTTTGGTTTGTAACTTGAGAGTTTTGTGAAAACTTGTCAAGAGATGTAGCAAGACAATTTATCAAAAATTCGATTTGTGGCGTAGTAGGAAGAAGACATGTACAGAAATTTCTACAGCAAACTGAAGTTATTAAAGACATACGTGCTGATTTCAATGGTTTATTTTATTGTGAATTTTAAATTAATCATTGTTTCCAGTATTGTATGTGCTAGGGATGAACATGTCGATCATATGAAAGGAGAGGTGGATAATGTTTTAGGATGGTAAAGTATATACCGGAATATACCGGACGCATGTCTTATTCCCCCATCATTAAAAACTATATTGAAGATAGGTATAGGATGAAAGTATGTTGAACTAAATTAGATCTTGAAAAGAATCTATTGGAAGAATTTGGAAATGCTAGGTTTTGGAAGATTATGCTTATTTCCAGAGGAAAATTTAAAGAAAATTAATTTCTAAAAAAAAACTGACAGTTTTGAGTACATCAAATTTTTATGATTTTTAGCCGGTTCGATTTGCAGTCCGCTCTTTGGGTTGGACTGAAATTCCAGAGGAAGATTTAACGCCTGAAAAAAGTTCGCGAGCTGTTAACAGAGCCATTGTGGATTTGAGCACGGGACGAAACGATATTCTGGATAATGTTTCTAAGTGGGGAGATGTAAGTAGTAGTGAGGTTCAGTTTTCAAGGAAGCTAGTAATTGAGATTTGTTTAAGTAATCTTAAATTCATTTTTATTCAGGAAACTCCTATCACATATATTTTTTAATTCAAATAATGTATTAATAGCTTTCAGGGTCGAGAACTCATAATGGAATTAGACGATAGTGATTTGACGTTAATTGATCCCGATACGATGTCTGTGGTACATACTGAACGAATGCAGCATATTCGAGTTTGGGGAGTTGGGCGTGATAATGGCCGGTAGGTGAAGATTCGTTTTTTGGGGTATTATATAGGAAGACTCGTAGCTGGGATTCAGATTTTGTTGCATATTCGAAATCTAATGGTTGACATTATTTCTTGTCTACATGCCCTAGCGGTCGAGTAGCTAATAATAGTACATGGAATAGCAAAAAACTTTGCGTGATTTGTGGCACAGCATAACATCTACTAATCGAATAGCAGTCTTCAAATATTAGAATTTTGCCAATATTAGAATTTTCTTGAGGATTAGTGGAATTTTTGGTTTGCAAAAATTCACAATGTGAAATAATTTGAGTTAGTTCAGACAGTATCTGTCGTTATTTGTTCCATTCTTTTATTCATGAGATGTTTTTTTTAATATTGCTACAGTGACAGGTAATTTTGCACGCTTCTTATCCTCTAACTTATGTTCGGATCGGGACTATATTCATTTTATAATGCTTAGTTTAATCCCCACTTTTCCAAAAAATCAATGTGCAGTCGCAGCCAGGATGTACCCTTTCAAGTCTGATTTTCGTCATGTTGTTGGAATTGCGAACTGCAAATATTTCTGCGAAACTTACTATCATTAAATATTCAAAATTTCTATTGTCCATTATTGATGTCAATTACTGTCTGATAAGTATACAATTTGAGAAGGTTTCATCTCACATTTTAGTAATTGAAGAAACTTTATTTGCCCATGAGTGAAATACTGCCGAATAGGGAAAATACCATTAACAATGTAGAAGCCATATAAGTTAATTAGATTGGTTTCATTCATAGTGGTTTTGCAGTATAGGACATCCTGGCTACGAGTCATCCCTTTCTGTGTTTTTTGTCTTCATGATCTTATCGGCGCTATTATTTTTGTGTTTGGAATTGTCAAATATCACACTTGTAAATGTTCTCTTTTACACGCACTCGTATTATTTTTGCTTTTCATGCTTATATGCTTATCCGAATTCATCTAATTATTTTTAGTAACTAATTTGCAATTTTAGAGATTTCGCATACGTTGCACGAGATCGAAATTCGCGTCGTTTTATGTGTCATGTGTTTCGATGTGACACACCGGCAAGAACTATTGCAAGTACCTTACGTGATATCTGCAAACGACTGATGCTTCAGCGACGACCAAATAATTTGGGCTCTTTGGATTATGGCGAAAAGAGGCTCATTGCTAGTCAGTTTAAAGTTATTGATTTATCTTATGAAAACTGAAAAAAAGGAACACAATAGTTAATATATTTGATAATCTGTAGGGGATACATATTTACCAACTCCAATCGAGGAGCCAAAAAAAACCATTCGGTGTCATTTCCTGGGCGTTACACAGGTGCCTCGAGCCACAGGTATTGAAGTCCTTAATGAAGCAGTCGATCGACTTGTATCACAGGTTAGTAATGTAAGTTTCCTTCTGCTAAGGTAAATACATAAATAATAGAACTCGAATGTTCTTTTCAATTGAACTGTTCGCATATTTTGTTAAATTATCTCAGTTGCAGTGTAGTGCTTATTATGACATCGATATTTTTTCTCAATCAATAGTTATATATTCCAATTATTCATCCATTTTCTGAGGATTGAAAAAGAAGCATGGCTTAGGAATAACCAAGAAGGTGGTAAGCGGATTAGAAATTTTTCTTTGAAGCGGCGGTTAATGATATCTCCTGCAGGATAAATGAGAGTTTCTGTTGTAGGTTCACAATTTATTAATGTTAAAAGCTTCTCAATGTTTTTTATAGGTTCGAGCAGACAGGTGGATACTAGCGAATGTTTCCATAGCTCCATCTACAATAATAATAAGTGAAGTGAACGGTAATCAAATTGCTCAGTGTAGAGTGCGGTACTTATCGTTTTTGGGGATTGGGCGAGATATCAAGTAAGTCATTTTTCTAGCGGATTTAATGTTGAGTCTTTTTCCATTCTCATCTAGGTAATATCTCATCTGTTGATTCATTTTTTACAGCGTAAATGACTCACTAAGTTGAATAGGTTTATTTTTTTGCAAACAGTTATTTTGTTGGTCGTCGTGTATTCGCGAAAAAAATTTTTATGGTATTGTTAGTATTGTGCATTGAATTATAAGATCCATAGCATCTGAGAATGATCAGAAATACCGCCTCGTCAACAGTGAAAGCGCAATAGTTTTTTTTGATTGGCTTTATTCTTAGGAAAGAAACATGCGATAAAAAGCATGTTTTTTATTAACTCATTAAAAAAAATGAGTGTACTGACTTTTCAGACATTGTGCGTTTATAATGAGTACATCGTCGGAGAATTTCATGTGCTACGTGTTTCACGTGGAACCATCTGCAGGTCCAATGGCTAAAACCATTGAAGCTGCTTGCAAACTGCGATATCAGAAGGTTCTCGATGCTCATGCTGGTAGACAAGCACCATCGAATGGAAAAGTGGGTTGGCGACTTTTTGCAAGCATTAAAATTTGACACTTGATGGAACATCGTATCATCTATGATACCCACTGCATTATTCTGGTGGCTCATAATTCAAACTGTGACTTAAGCAATATTAAAGTGTGTCTTGGAGTGTTGCTTTATTACTGATACGTAATATATTTTAAGTGTTTTATCATGTGAGACGTTGATGTTCCAAATACCTACTGGTGGTTTCTATTGCAGAGTTGGAGCGATTCATTATGGAATGCAGTAGGTAACGTACGCGATCGTTTTTCGACATTGTCGCGTTGATTTTTTTTGATAATGTCATTTGCTGTACGATCATGCAATAAATTGCTTGCATAACCCTCTATGTTACAAACGGTGATACTGAGAAGAGCAAAAACCCGAGGAGCATCTTTTTTGCATTGCCGCAAACGGTCAAGTCCAAGTGATAAACCAACCGAGTGAGATGTCGCTTCTTAATCTCTAATTGGGAACTTGTCTAACACGCTTATTTATGAATAAAATTTAGTCTGCCAAGAACACTTTTTATTATGGAACTCAAGAATCGGAGCACGCAAGACAGTTAAGTTGAAATGCATATACTAAAATCTCAACTACATATTAGTATTACGAAACGGAATTAGTAGTAGTGCAAAACTAAAATTTCCGGGGAAATCTATAAATATCGATGAAATTCAAAATATATAGTACGCAGATTGAATTTGTGATACGCATGCCAGAAGGGGGAGGGGATGCGTGCTTTTATTTCAGTTTTATTCATTATTTTTTCGTTTCGTGTACTCTTAGGATAGAATTCAGAATTCAAATTAAATGGTTAAGCGAATAGAGTTTAATATATTTTTGCAGCAGACAATCCTGCAATCTAGTTATTGTCTAATACTTTTGAAAGTTTGTTAGATGAACTGTCTATGGCAAGAATTGAAATACTATGTGGTGGTGAGTGTTCATAGCTAGTGTATTGTTACGCATGTTCCACTAAATTTTTCTTTGACCTCTTCCCAAGAATCTCCACCACTTATCGGATGCATAGCAATAGCCTCTTCATGGAAATCATTTTTTTTTTAGAATTCCCAAAAAAAGAAAGAGATTGCATTCGCATTTATTGACAATAATGATGAACTTTGAAAGTTGGTGTCGTTGAATTCCATTCATTCATTTTTCAGCTTCTAACATATTTGATTGAGTTTATAGGCTTATAATAAAGAAGTATGCAAATTAATTAGTATTTGTAAAAATTATTTGTTAAACATCCTTTGCGGTAGGAAATGAAAGTATCTGAAAAATAGGATAATGGCAAGTTTTCAAAATCATCAGCACTCATGTCAGGCCATATCTAGTTAAGAAGTCGGAATTATCAGAATGTTTTTATCACTTCACTTCTACAAGAAAAAAGAAAAGAAAAGGAAAGGAAAGGAAGAGAAGAAAAAAAAAGCCTTTCTTTAAAGAAGGGAAAAGAAAGAAAAGGCAAAAGAAGGAATGAATCATTAATCATTCGTTGGAAGAATTTCTTGCAAAAACTGTAATTGAATGGTACAATTCTCTTTCTGTCGTAATTATTGTGAGAAATTTACGCGTATATATACACTATTCCAACGGTAAGAATGCAATTTTTACACTTTCTAACAAAATTTATTAATTTTATTAAAACAGAATTCAATTTTTGACTTCAGCAATTCAAATTTGTCATTTATTGACTTAATTATTTTGCAAACATAATTAATCTTCTAAAATGATATCGTATCGCATCACTGACAATACGATTTTGATTACACTGACATAAGATTTAAAAAAAAAACAGATTAAGCTGAACTATCAGCAGTATGTCATTCAGGGTGTGCACTTTATAGGAGATGAGTAATTTATGGTAGATTGGAGAACATTTGAAAACATCCTAACAGCTTGAATCTTAGCCCCTTCTGATGATTTGCTGAATAATACAATTGACTGATACTATCAGCATGGAGACAATTCGACCTATGAATGATAACAAGGAGAAGTGAGTCATCGGTCATAATATGAAATATTTTTGCAGCCAAAAAGAAAAAAATAACAATTATCTAACAATTGATTACATATCCTCCTGTCCCGAATATATCGCTTTCTTGATTAGTCTATGAAAAAACTGATGATTGTATCAGTCTTACAGCAAATGTTCTTTGCTAAAAATAGCAAAAAATAGCAAAGAACGTTTGCCATAAGACTGATACAATCATCAATTTCTTCACAGACTAATCAAAAAAGCGGTATATCCCGCACGGGAGGATATGCAAGGTTTTAAAAAAAAATGAATGAGGTAGAGCATGCAGCATTGCAACAGTTAAGCAAATACTCTTTTCAGTTATTACTGGTAACTAGAGAGGTAAAAGTTATACGAACGAAAATATGATTGAATTAATTAACTAGTTCAATTCATCAAGAGTTTAGTATTATGTTATTTATAATGCAGAAGGGAGTTTTCGTGGATGTACAGCGTGTGTCTTACCACATTTTGACCAATGTCTAACAGTTTCTTCACGTTTCACTTTAAAATCTTCATTACTTTTATCGAAATTATCTAATCTTTATTGATTTTAAATTTTGAACAAAATTTACAAAATTTTGGGGTTAAAAAGTGTGACGTTCTATTGTGTTCTCTTCGAAGAGAACACCATCTTTGCCTAAGCATAATGATTCGATCGGATGTAAATAAAATTTCACTGCTGCAAGGTGTCCACGTGCACTTCGCATCACACGGGTTTGGCTTGCACGGTCCGCAGCAACAATAACATTTTCCACCGACACTTTAAAAATTTTTGAAAAATTAAATTATTGCATACAATGATGAATGGAAAAAAGGAAGAAGAGAATGAGTTGCTATAAACATTTTTCATTCCATCGGTGGAAGGAAGGTGTACTTACTTGATGCAGTTCAACGGTTTGAAGTTCCAGATCAGATGGCTGATTGATTCTGGAACAAATGAGCCAAAGAAATCAACTACTGTTGTATGCCTGAAGAAGTCAGATGGCATTTCATGTTTCTGAACTCCTAACATTTCTTTGCATATATTTCAGTAGATTTTGATGATAGAAAGTTGGTAAGAAATGAAAAAGTGAGACAAAAATTAGCTCAACTCCCATACAAGAACGGGAATAAACACAACCGATTACATTAGAAGAGAAATATATAATACCTTGGTGGCCATATTTGACAGTTTCCGTTAGAGTAACCTCGTGATGTCACTGCACATACCTGCTTCTTCGTTGGTAAGTCGCATATCTGATCAGAAAACCGAGAATGTTCCTGCTGTAAAATGCCTGTGATAATATCAACGGGAAATCCGAAAAGGTACTTTTATGCTTTTTCAGATTCTTTCGGAAAACTTTTTCAAAAATTATCTATTGTTAGTTAATACTTTTCTTAGAAGAGAGCCAGCAGAAATGCATACTTTAGACCGTTTCATTTCGACTCTAAATTGTCTGAAAATAATGCAATCTTAAATGTGAGTGGACCAAAAAAATTTGCATACCATACCCGGGAGCGTAATCACAGTGCGAGCTGCAAGAAATCTGTATATTGCACATGCAGCATGCATTGGCGGAATTGTTAAATAACTCCACATAGTCCATCACCTTCCGCACGATCGGCGTACCGATCGAAGTTATCATCTGTCATGTTCATCATCAGTAAGGTTGAAAAATTAAGAATTTGAATGAAAGACTGTTGCAGCAATTGTGGAAATTATATTAATATACTTGCATCATATTTTTCCCATGGACTGTGCATTTCTTACCGAGGTTTTTAACATCTACTTGTATTTTAGAATAGTAATGCAACTATTTAAGAGAACTTGTGATTCAGAAGTCACGTTTGGTGACGTTACTCCTACTTGCGTAACTCTTAGATGCTTGTTGATTCTTAAAGCAATTTTGAAAGTTTTAAACGGCTTCCATATTTCTTCCGAATATAATTATCCATTTTTCCCCTATTTGTAACACAAAATTTTGTTTTACTGCACAAAATTTTTCAAAAATTTCCAGAAGTCTCTGTGACATTTATTCGGAATTTTCTAAAAACTTCTCGGATAGTTTCGACTGTCTGTACTTTTTTACAATTTTACCAATACTTGCACTTTTGCACATTCTACACTATGATCTTTTTTCACTCAAAGTTTATGCTCATAAAATCGTTTTAAAATTATTTTCAAGAGTTGCACAGAAAAAAAAACTAGAAATTGGTAAGTGATATTCTGCGGAAGAGTGGCATGCATCATCCGAAACAGGAAGTACACAGTCTTGTAAAATGCGTAGTACGCCGTCATGGGAGTAAGTAATTACATATATTGTAGAACAATTAGTGTCATGTTGGTAGTGCATATCATGGCGGAAACAGGTAATGCATCTCTTATAGTACGCATCATGCGGAACAAATCAATCCATTCTGTTGTATTATATAACAAAAGAATGCAGGAAATGTACTGTTTTACTGCTGAAAATTATTTTGCGTCAAGTTTATGAGTGGTGGAATAGAGTCAGCTGACCTTACTGACGCAATTGATAAGCGCTGTCATGTGCTTAATTTGTCATCCAAAAGCATAAATGTATTTATTTTATCGAGCTCTTTTCAATGACAATAAAAGAAAAACCCACCGACATGTAACGATTCCGGTAACACTGTTCAGGAAGTCGATTCCAGAAGGAATGGTCATTGTTGCTAAAACATGTCCCATAAGAGCTCCAGTTATAGCAGTTCGACGTTCTCTGACTATCCGACATATTGTAGAATGCTGATGATAGGAATGCCTCTACATTTGCAGCTGATTGGACTGACAGAAGCAATAAAACTCTTCAACCATTTCCATAAAGTTCCCTAAACCTTTGATAAAGGACAATTTTTTGAATCCATTTATGAATAAGTTCAATTCTTTGCTCTGTTTGTCAGGACGAGAGCCACAAAAAGGTATTGCTTGAAAAATGATAATTATATGTGATGTAAATAAAAAGTAATGTGATAATTAATGAGAATTGAAAGATAGATAAATCTGCCAATGATCTATACCCAACGGCGGTAAATGACGATTGCTGTGCTAGTTTGACTGTCTAAATTTGACGATACATCCAGTCTTGTACCATTCATCCTACTCATCTTAAAAAAAACAACGATCAGTGTCAAAGGGAGAGAGAATTTCTATCTATCAAACAACCGCAACAAACTATAAATGGCTACAATACTGTCTTGGCTTTTTTATTCCACTTATTTAATTAAGACCAGTATACTTCGTCCTTTCAACTATAGCCAAAGTTATCATTTCAGTGTCACTAGGATTTGTGATGTTTGTGAAATAATGGACATTGTCGTGAAAGGAAAAGAAATATGAAGGAAAAGTTGTGTAATGGTACGATAGAAGAATGTTGCTTAAATGAAAGTCTTTATGATGGAATGATTTGAAGTGCCTGCGGTTTGGACAAAGAAATGTCCTAAATTCTCTCTCCCTCCAGAAAGAACTGTTTCAGATATTTCATAGTAATGCAAGACGACAGGAAATGAAATGAAAGAGAAAAGTTGGATGATCGAAAGGACGATAGCATAACAACCAAACGATAATAACGATAATAACACAACAATCCGTGCTCAATTGACATATTCATAAAGGCTTTGAAGTCGTTTTTCTTTAGTTATGCCATTATTAAAATAAGGTGTGACGGAATGCGACACAATGATGATTTTTTAACAGTTTTGATTCATTTCGTCAATATTTGCTTATTATCTAATTAACTAATCATGTCCTATTTCCTCATATTTCGCAAGTCAGAGAATTTAGAAAGTACTGGCACCAGAATTTAAAACAGAAAAGCGACATAAGCTGATCAAGATCAATGAAACTGATTGCATCATCTGCAACGAAATTTAGTACATTCAGCCGTACATTTTAAGCAATTTTTCAGATAAAATGTTGGAGAAATATTTGAAAACGAAAAATTATAAGCGTCTCTGCCTTAAACATAATCGAATCAAACATTCCGTCAACGTTTAGATCTTTTTTTGTTATGTCATCGTCCTTTCGATTGTTCGACTTTTCCCTTTCAAAATAAACATCGAAACAAGAAATATACAACAATAACGAGAAAGGTTTTCAGAATAAAGGGAAGGTAATTATACATGCATGTCAAACGAAAAAGAAATTAATTCCGAAAATCAACCTTATTGCACTTTCAGATTAGTATAGCTGTTTTTCTTAGCAGAATCTTCGCCTGAAGATCAAATTGCTCATTGCATTCTTATCTGGATAGACTTATCTTTAATTTGTCTGAAAATCACCTATCTATCTGTGTACAGCAAAGATTATATGCATATTGCAATAGCTTGCAATTAGCAACATTAGCAATATTAATACCAATTCATAAGCATAAAGAAATAACTGCTAACATATTACTTTTGGACTTTTGAATTTTTCAAATTTATCTAAAATTAAATTAAACAATTTCGTTATTCAACTATATACGCATCATTTTTATTTATCATGCTTAGTTTGTTGTCCAAATTTTGATAAAAATTACAATTTTAGCTAATAATGATAGAGACGAAAAAAATGTCAAGCCTTAAGCGAATAAAATAAGTTTTATAAACAGTTTTTCAAATTCTTTGTTCGAAATCTTTCTTTTGTTATTTGTTTTATGCGTTTTTCCAATCCAACAAATTAAAATTAAAGTGGCAATCGTAAAAATTTTGATGAGCAGGAAACCGATAGTTTTGATATGTCGCACGAATTGTGATTTGTACTTGCAATATAGAAAACACTCTCAGTTTATAAATTTCAACATAGTTTTAGCAACAGATCTGAAGCATACTCTATCAAATACATCTGTGAATCTTGTAAATAAATAGAGTGCTACAGGTAATGAATTACTTATTGATAAAAATATAAGTACCAATTGCAGAAACATTCACATATTAATTAATGCATATGATACGTTATTAGTTGACAGTTAATATACGAATATTTCTGCAAGTATATGATAAGCTTTGATAGTGGAAAATGACATGTCAAATATAATGCTATGAATGTAAATGCAGCAGATGAAAATTTATTTTCAACTATGGTGGATCAGAATTCAATTATCATTAAAAAAATAAACAAAACAATTTTGACCATTGTAAGCTTCATAGAATCATTAAATATGACGACGAATAAATGAACAAATGTGGAAAAACTGTATGCAAATTAGCCGTGTGATCATGCTGATTATATAACCAATGATAAATTCTGTGAAAGATAATTGATTAAACTATTTGATGACATGAAATTCAGAATAAGAAAACATTTGTATTCTGAAGGAATAAAAGTTATTATATTATTATATATTTTTAAGCTGGACTAAAAATTAGCTTATGATTAGACTAGCCAGAATCATTTCAACAATTAACTATTGCATGATTTGGCATTCAAGGATATGAAATTCTAAAGAAATGCTAGCGGAAAAATAAATTCGCTCAAAGATTATTTGCAGTGATAAAACTCTGTCTGTATTTATTAGCATTTTATTGGATCCGAAAAATGTAAGAAATCGCATCGACTAATGGAAGTGGCAGATAAAGTAGCGAGAAAAATGTAAATGAATGATGAGGAATTTTATGTTCGTTAACTTAACGGCTCTTTTTTTAGATTTCGTTAAGACTGCAATGTTTTAATCAATGCTAATGCGATCGGCTCAAAATGATGTATATTTTAATATATTTTGGTAACTTTGGAATACAGCCATGTCCACATGCTCGGGTACATCAATTGGAATATTTGACATTGGATAATGTAGCCAATATTTCATTGTCATTTTTAAATAAATGATGTCATTGTCAAAAATTTTCTTTCCCATAAAATTCAGTACAAAAGTTATCGTAATGAAGAAAGATTTCTGGACACTGAACACCCAATTAGCTAAATATGATTATTTTTAATTACCTCAGAGCGATAACTTAAGTTAGCCAAATGCTATTTTAGATGTACTAAACATTTTGTATAACATTGTGCCTTCATAATTTAATTTCATATTATTACAGTTTAATTTATATTTCATACTATTACAGTTTATATACACTTTAAATTTATATTTAATAATAGTCTTTTGGTAAGTACAAAATATATAAAAATTATAAAAGAAAGCATAAACATTTTGCGTCACTCACTTGCATTTTTTAAGTTTCACTTGCTAAATTATAGTTATATTTCGGGTAAATTTGATTCTAAAATTTAAAAACATCTGTTTATATGACACTTGTGATATGAATATCCGAAATATGACGCAAATCTTGACGAACACACACGCACACGTATACACAGAAAGCATGCAAGAAATTCTATTTGTTATATATTTATAAAATTTGTAAATACATGAACCGTTTGTTCCATTGACAGATTGCTGTGATGAAGAGTGGACAGAGCATTTGCCCTGCAAAATCAAATGGCACCATATCATTATACTGAAGTCGCAACTTCCAACCGAAACTTAGAGCATTTCTCAATATCTATTCTACAGACATTTTTATGATTCGAGAACACTGACCTCATTCCCGAGAGTTGTCTTACTTTTAAATGCATATGCTCTCATATCTACTCAAACGAACCCGAAATCATCACAAGCCACAAGAAGTACGTTTACTCCATAAATTCTATCGGAGGAATATACAGAAAATTTTGATGAGATCTTTGTTGTTTGGTTGCTTTTTTTCTTTACAATAATGATTTGGAGAGGTGGAGGGATGAAATACGTTCCTTGTTAAAAATTCGCCATGTCCCAATCAAAAATGAGCTCAGTGAGAGAAATTTGGAACCAAAAGTGAATGATCCAAATGGAATGCTCGAAGTACATTCAGTTAATCCATTATTATTCTAAGTTTATACTAAGTGAGATTCAACGGACCTTTCGACATAGAATAAAAAATGTGAGACATTTACAGAATGATGTTAAAATACATTGATACATTGTTAAATACTGAAGCGCTTTTGTTTAAAATTCATTTGCACTCGAAAAATATAATTGTGGTGTAGATCAAGCATGTCATGCAATCTTGGTAATATTTTCGAAAAGGCAAAATTTTCCGTCTTATTTTTTGTGAAACTTGCATTTATATTGAGAGATGCGACAAGAACGCCTTGAACTACGAATCAATGTGAGCATAAAAATAAAACTGTTTCATTCATTCATTTCCCGAACAAACTCAATTATATTACAATTCAATAATCTATTTTCCAAACCGAAACCAATAAAATTTTCTAATCAATTTTTTATTGAAAAAATTTGTTCTCTATGAAGTTCTTATTCACTCATTAATTTGTTCTCATTTACTTCTGTCCACTCTCATTGATCTCTTGTAATTTCTTATTCTAAACCATTCGTCTTCAATTCACATCTTTAAACGTTTTTATTCCAGTTTGTAATTTAGAAAACAACAATGACACCGTTAACAAATAGGAATTTGTGCGGTATTATTTTTATTTCGTCCCCGAACCGACCCAAATCATTTTTCAGCGTCGTTTTTTCAGCTCTTTCTTCAATTACAAATTTCCTCTTTTTTGTTCAATTACACCGTGTGTATGTGTATGCTCGTGTATATTATCTCCAATCGATCATTATAATTATATATTTGCTCATACTTATGTTAGGGCAGTTATGATTGCACATACTTCAAGCGAGAAATCTCTCGGAACAGAATAATATTTCTTAAAGGAGTCGTTTATAAGCTGACATCAGACTGACCTTTAGAAGCAAGGGAATAATAATGGAAGCATACTGTTTGTGAAATATTTTTCTCTAACCAATACTGTTAAATGGATCAAAAGTGGTACAATGAAAAGAAAAAGGAAAATGTGTACGAAATTTTAATTAATACTTCTTACTAATTTTGATCCCACAACGGAACATTCCTTTATTCTATTGTAATCTTAAGGAATTAATTATTCTTTTAATTGCAATAGTTATTTATTTGTTGTTTTAGCTGAATTTGTATTAATGATCTATTCTGAATCAGTAATCAGAGCTTTTTTTGATAATTAAATGGAAAGCCGATTTCTAATACAGTACATTCAGCGAACGATTTCTGTATTTATACAAATAGCAAAAAGGATACATATCGATTATTTCTTAAAATTTGGAAAAAAAATTTCAATTTAAGTATATTGCAAAATAGTCGCAAATGAGACATCAATTTTAAATTATAATTGCAACATCAAATTTATTACATCAAGCATTCGGCAGTGTGACATCATCACAATGATATCACTTGTAGGAGGACAATGATAAGATTCATAGAAGCTATCAGATATAAATAAAGTGGGACGTGGAAGCTATTTCTCATATTCATTTTAAATGATTTGAATCTCAATTGTAAGGCTTAATGACTTTTTTAATCCCCCTACGACACACACATACATGCACCAACAGGTATTTCTTAGTGGTCGTGGTGGATTTTTCTTTTCTAGAAATTCACTTCCTAAAGGCTTTCTGCCGTTTGTGGGATACTATTTAATAAATAGTCGACGAGAAAATAATTTCACTGACTGTCCAAATTCATATTGAATGAAATGTTTTGTTGGACAATGTTGTAGTATGTGTTGTGCACATTTATGCAAGCGTGCATGCATCTCTATACGAAAGAGAGAAAGAATTTTTGCATTCGTCAAAAGGGAGTGCATAAATTCAGAACTGGTCTTTTAGGTGAAAAGAAGTGTTGTGTTTTCTCTTGGAATGATCCATGAGGATCATTGATTGATCTTACAAAAACTTCAATTCTGTTCCTGAGCTTTCTCGATTTAATTCATTTTCCAAAAAATTTCAGATTTTTGTTAGTGGTCATTGTTAGTAATTAAAAAGAAATTGCTGATGTGATCTTTTTTTCCATGAATTCATTTCCTAAATGACCTCCTGTCTACCATTATACATTTACTTCCACTGCAAACTGGTACAATTTTTACCAATAAATATCGTATTTTCCTTTATCTTTTCTCTCTCTCTCTGCCTTTCTTTCTCCGTATTATTAGTGACGATGAGAAGAAACTGGAAAGGATTGAGTCGAGCCTTAGTTGACCGATTGTAGAATGAAGGACAAATTAACGACGACTGAAATGAGCGAGCCAAAGAAGTGGAGTGGAAGTACTGTCAGGTATTGTTTGTTGAATGGAGAAGGTGATGATAAGGTGTCGCGATCACTCTATTACTCAAACATATTTCGTTTTATTCTTTCCATTTTCTTCTTCTTTCTCGCTTGATTGTTAGCGAAATTTAGATTTTATACTAATTAATTCAATTCAATCCTTTTCTAATTTTCATTTATTAAAATATGTGTTGAAGGAAAACAGTATAGCGATAAAGTAATGTATCAGTTGTATGATAGAGTGGTAGCGATTTTAGACTTCCAATAACTTTTCTTGAGGTGACTAAATGTTTGGTAATGAACTTGTTGGCCCTTCCACTTCGAGTGTACTGCCGGAAAGGGTTGTGAGTGTGAGGACAGTATAGTGGTGGTTGTCACAGATGTATGTTCACAATGGCTCGCGGCCTTTGAACCATATCCTTCTTCATCGTGGCAGAGATCACCACCTCCAACTTATTATGGTGAAGGTCACATACAATGCACACACGTACACACACCCACCCACACGCACACACATGCATGTATGTGATTATAATAATGTATCACTCAATGTTGGATATTTTCGCCAAATCGATCTTCCACATTTGGCGCATTCTCTTTCTGTAAGCTAAAGAAGTGAAATGGCCTCCACTAATCAATTTATTTCTTTCCATTTTGCTTCGAAAAATTTTTCAAAATGCAAATTTTTATAACATAATGTATATGGGATAGGTGGGAATATGTGATGTGTTGAATTGATAATGGATAGATGATATGAATGAAATTCGATGACGGAGTGGGATTAGGAAGTGAGCGGAAAGGTCTCTCACCTTCGGTGAGGATCCATTCTACTTCGCACTTCACATTGACACATCCTATCCACACCAATTTTTCACAAGTGAAGTTTCTCTCATGGATTCTTTTATCGTTCCTACTTTATCTGTCTTTAATTCTTGATAGCTTGGATATATTTTCGATTTTAGCCCAAATTTATTCCTCATTTAATCTGAATTTAATTTAGATTTATTTTTTATTTAATTTCTTTCGTTAGTACTAAAATTTACTAAAATTTATTTTTCCCAATGCTTTTAAAAATCATTGGTGTGCAACAAAAGATAAAAGCTAGATTTGACCATCATTTGAAATGGGTAATGCAAATCAATTGGATCATTCAATCAGTGCCAATTTTGTTTCCTTCATCTCTTTCGTCAGCATAATATCAGTAAATATACAAACTCAATCTATGATCCTTCGCCTTACTTGGTTCTACAGTATGCATTAACTTCTGAAATGAGCTATCTATATAAGCTATTTTTCACAAGCAGACTATATGAAGTGTAAGAAGGAAAATGAGAACTTCAAAGCAGAATTTTATAAATTACATCCATCAGTTTCTTTTTTTCATTCACAAATGGTAAAATATTCATTCAAAATTAATTACAATGTTATATTAGTTTGGTTTAGTTCCAATTCAATTTTATGAATTCAACTTGAAATATTCACTTTCACCTTCTCTGTCAATTTTAAATGCTTTATGGATTTCTCTCTTCTATGCGACAGTCATAGCATTCATCAATTACAAGCTAAGAGGATTTTTCCCGTGGACATCAACAGCTGGTTAAAAGGTAATGGAAGCATACGTAACACGTTGTGCTTGCACATAACACACAATAAAACTAGATAAGTTAGCAGCAGCAAAAAAAGATTTCTGTGTTCAGTGTCCTATTTCGTGTTCCATTGAGATGGCAGTGAGAGATGGAACTTACTTTGGCATTATTCATCGGTGAAATGACAAATGACAGCTTGCATTGGAAGAAAGGAAAATACAGTGCCTGTATCCTTCCCTCCCTCTCATCTAATTCTCCTTTACTACGAAAGAAATTTGAGATCCGTGCCATCTTCTCCTCTCACCTGCTTTTTAGCACATGAAGATATAACTTCAGCTGTTATTTTCATCAATCTTTTGTGATACGCTAAAAACTTTTATCCGAATTGATCACGAAGAAGTTTATTTTGCATCAAACTTCTTCCATCTGCTAAAAGTAAAGATACACAGGAAGAATCATTCTAAAATCATACATTTCATTCCATTTCCTCCGACAATCGTCGTTACAATCAGTGATAAAGATCGGGGTAGTGGAAATGGTAATGAACAAATATTCAGGTGCCACTTCTCAACAGAGGAATAAGGAAGATCCAACATTCCGACGAGGAACTTCCGACCAAACATTCATTTTTCTTTTGTAAATTCCTTTTCCCTCTTTCTCTTCTCGTTGTTTTTACTGAAAGTTTTGAAAAGAGATCCGAACATTGGGTACTGAAATTACCAGTTCAAAATAAGTGGTGAAATGAGAAAATGGAACTTTTGACAAATCATTTATTATTTGTAATTTGAAAAAATTCACAAAGTTCACAATTCCGAAGTAGAAGGTGCTAAGGTTTACAGCGAAAACTAAGAAAAAGGGTGAAGGACGAATAGGTGGCCTTAAATGTCAATGGTGGCACCAAATAGAATTTCTCCAGCAGTATGAAGTGATTAAATTGCTCAACTTATAACATTCATCGATAATCATTACTTTTTAATCCATCGTTATTGAAAATAGAATTGAGTATCGACTTTCTCATTTTGATAAGACACAGTCTCATTCCGATAATAAAGTCTGTTATAGCTGATAGGGCTCCATTCCCCTTCGTTTGACAAAAGTAGATCTTGAAAGCTCAGTAGCATCAGTATTGTTTCAGTTGAAAGTATAATCTAGGGGGTCACATCTGAGTGAACTTTAAGATTTTTTTTTCTAAGGGACTGTTGCAGTATACCATCCATCCTGCCAACTTCTTCTTAGGAATATAGTAATTTCTAGTTAATAATTAATTAAAATATAAATCCTTAAGAATAAAAATTAGATAAACCTTGATGAGCTCATCAATTTTAAGTTTCATATATGTTTCAATAAGTGGTAACTCTATTTTAAAGTGAAATTTTTAAAAACAACATCTTGCCTTTACATTTGTATTAAAATTGCCCTTCAGTGTCATAGAACGCCCACGAATGTAAGCATCATTGCCTGAATTGATCGCCTCCTTAATTTATCTCACCTTCAACCGCCATGTCTCCTAATATATACGTATGCAAATGACATATAATATGTGAAAGCCGTTATACTCACCACTCGTTCCTTCGTTTCCAGAAATTTGATGCTAATTAATTGATTTCAATCAGCAAGCTATTAACAAAGCGATGCTACCAACAGTTTATCGTCCGCTTATCTTCAAATTCGAAACTTTTCAACGAGATTCATATGAATCTGCGTTCCCGAGATCGTCATCATCAGAATGAATCTATTTTATTGATGGATTCGACTTGCAGATACTTTCATAGGGAATCGAATTAATTGAAGCAAAATTGAAGCAGGAAGGTGAAAGAGAAGCAGAATGTAACAAGAAGAATTATTTGTTTCAATGACCTTTATTTAGTATTATAGGCAAATGAATCAGTATTACAAGAGTTGATCCCCTGCAAATGTTCTCTCTCAATCTCAGGTCAAAATTTTCACACCTGACTTCGTTCTGGCAGGCTCAAGTTCCATTTCTGGATTGTCAGTGAGTACAATATAAATTGCCTGTAGCAAAATGTAATCTGTTCTTCTCGCTACTGCGAGATCTTTTTCAATCTCTACGAAGCCTTCTTTCCGCCTTCTCGAATTGTTGTACTTGAACGATATTGGAGATATCTTTCTTCAAACTGTCTAAAATAATTTTCTTCAAAAATGTCCATTGTTTATTAATAATTCACTTTTTTTGAAAAATGATGGAAGGATGAGAATAAGATAGCAGTTATTGTAAATTATTACTGATTTTGAGTTCACTGATCCATGAACCCATTCCTCTGTATATTGCTTATATTGACACATCAATTTGAGCTTATTAATAAAAGTGATAAGATAATAAGTGATATTCTCATAAAACTAACATTAAATTATGAATTGTAGTGATTTCGGGGCAGTTTTAATCTGCTTTCATTATTGTTGTTATCAGTAATTCTCTAAGTAAAGAGTAGTATTTGGAGGGTTCTCTTAAGCTAATATCAAAATATTTGATGAAGGCAAAAAATATTATATTTGTCATCAGTAAAAGATCAATGAATTTGTAATTTTGAGAGGTTTTTTAGCTGCTTCTTTGCCTTACAGCTTCCCGGAAAATTCACATAATTACCTTGTTAGAATGCTAACAGATAAGCAGCACAAAATCAAAATGAATTTTAAAACAGTTACTACATATTATTTCCTTGTTAGTTAGCTACCGTAAACAAAATGTTTATTTTGATTTATCCATTAAAAAATGAAGATGATAATTTTACTGAATTTTTCCTTCTGCAAATGCTCTTCAAATATTTCTTGCAAATTTTGACTAATTACAAATTTGTCGGACGTTATTTTATCTCCCTAACCAGTTCGCATGCATTCGTTCATTTATTGCTTTCTTTTTTCTCTTTTAAATTAGAAACAACGGTGTTTCAAATGGTGAGAAGTTCTGTAGTCGGTGAATTACCTAACCATTGCCATCGCCTGAAGCTATTCCTGATAAAATCTTCAAAATATTTTTATCGTGAGGTGCACTCCTGACTGAGGGATAAGAAAGCGAGAAAGATCTCTCCAATGTTTTTGTTTCCTATCATTTCACCATTAAAACCATTTGAATATCATTTCATAATCATTATACAAACAAAGTCGAAACTCTCTGAAAATGTCTCCATATTCATTCATTTCTAGGTCATTCCTCTATCTCATCATTATCATCACTATCACCCAAAGTGTATTGTTTATACGCCTGCCATCGGATATTTTGATCATAGTTGTGAAGTTCGAGAAGATACGATCAAAATATTCGATGTTATTATCTGGACCCAACAAAATGAAACCTTTTTCGGCAAGGAAACGAAAAAAGAGAAAAAGAAATTATATTGTAAAAGAGGAAGAAGCAAGAGCGACGAGAGATAAAAGAGCATTGTTAAATTTAATATAATACTTTTTTGTAGAAATAATTATTAATATAATACAAAAGGTATTATAGAAATAATTATTAATATAATACCTT
>UPTC01000323.1:3230-44602 GCA_900537255.1 Acanthocheilonema viteae
GATATCCATTCTTTTTTCAACTGTTGCAGGTGACTATGTGACATTGTATCAACATCAGAGAAAAAAGATCAATGAGAGGATGCGCGAAAGAGAAGAAGCAGTTGCGAAATTATCTTTCGAAAAAGAACAGATGCAGGTCATCATTGTTTTTTTTCTTGAATAAACAGTTAAATGTAATCTTTTTCGATAATTCTACAGTTGATATAACAATATTTGCTGTTTCCAATTTATGCTTTGCCTGAAGTAACTTTATAAAGACATTTGATGTCGGAGCTGTTGATGTATACTCAATTGATATTTCACTATAGGTCTCTTTTATATCTGGCAACTTTTAAACTTTTATGTCTATCTATTTAACTGATTAGTAATGAACTAATTAAGTTTAATTTTTTCCAGCAAAAGTTGAACGAATTACAAAAAGTTTTGATTGATCTGCTATCAAAGAAAGGATTGTTGCATATTTATGAACATGAGAAAGGAACGTTAAACAATTGTAATGGATCATCAAAGCGTTCGCGCGGTGTTCGATCGTACAGGCATATTACAAATCTTTTTGGATGCTTTTCTGAATATTGATTATTATTATGATTATTATGTTTTTATGCGTTTTTTTATCCTCGTGATATTTTGTAGTCATGGTACTGACGATGAATTCTCTGATAATGAGGAGACAGTTGTTGATACTTCAAAATTGCTTGTTCCCAGCAGTCCAGATTCCTGTATTGACGTCTCAAGTGAGTTTGGAAATAGAAAATATGATTCTGTTAGGCTGTAATTTACTTTTTTGAAATGGATTGAAGTGATATTTAGATTTTCGTTTTATCTAAGGAAAAATTAATTGCTATTTCCTTTACAGACATCTCTAGAAATAAAGTCAAGGAAAACATTTTGGAAAACAATGCTGATGATGATGTCGGCGTGCAAAGAATTTTAAATTTGATATCGGAGCTGCAGGTGACATTATAATTTTTTGTACATGTAGAATTGACAAAAGGTATTACAAAAGGAAAAAAAAATTTTCAACTTCTTTGATTTCTGATAGTTGAAATTAGTTCATATTGGTCTTTATAATTAGTGGCGAACAACATTTATAAGGTGTTCGCGATTAATTGTAAAGAGAAAAATGCAAAATTAAACGAAAAAAAGTTTGTTTTGTTAACGATTTGACTTGAAAACTTATAAATAAATTGGAGATTGTTTTTACGAGCAGGGTTTATCGTTTAGCTTTTAATATTTTTTCCAGGATCTGGAACGTGCAAGAACACTTGCACCATGCAGTCCTAATGTACACTGCAGCGAATGCCGCGGAAAATTAATCAATTTATGATAATGTACAAAAAATAATTGGTGGTATTATCTTATATAGTTTTATAATAAATTATGGATTTTTGAATTTAATGAAGAGGTGGGAAATTAACTTTTTTTTGTCCATCATGTTAGTATTATTTTACAGTTCTTAATATTTAACTTAAGAGCTTGTGATTTAAACATAATTAGGTGTATTTGAAGAAAACATTTCACTTCAGTTGCTTCAAATTCACATATTATTCAATTTTATACAATTTTGCATCTTTCATTGTTGCACATTCTATTTAGTTATTTTGAAACTTAAACTCAATTCTGATAATTAAATAGCCCAAACATCGGTAGTACAAACGCTTTTGAATCAGAATTCAGATGGAAGTGGCATATTTTTGAAAATGATCGCTTAAGTTTTTTCAGTATTTCCAAGGATTAGACATTTTTAAGAATTAGGTCTGATGAAAAAATTTTAGAATTATTTTGAAGTTTTTTTTACCAATCCATCAAATAAAATATTGCCAGAGGAGCTTTCATATGCAATACATTCTGTGCTATTTCAAGCTTTCCATTCTATGCGGTATATTTTATATTATCCTTCCAATCATTTTCTTCTTTTTAATAAAATCCATCTTCATGCTTGTGTTTATTAAGTTACTGAATTTTGATTCGTTACTGCGCAGCTTACATTTTTCTTTAATTGCATATTTATCTTATGTACAGATACTTTGCATAATGCTATTCAGAAAAGCAGGACGGGGACGGAAATTTTGATTAAAACAAGAAAAAAAGAAAAAAATGGGTCTGGTGTGCATGATACATGTGAGAAGACATTGTTTACTTCATGTAATTTATAGGTCATTTGAAAATTTAGGATGTGCCAGATGTGATTGTTCGAGTAATTTTGTTATATTGATTTTATATGAAAGCATTGTTTGCATGAAGTTTGTTAGCGGCAAATGTAAGAACATCAGTTTATCTCTGATACTGATGCGAAAACATTGTGCTGATTGTTACTTTAAGATTTTAAATTTGTTTTTTATTTCGTAGCAATTAAGAAAATCGAGTATATGTTTGCCTTCAGCTCAACTATATGTAAAACCCTGTCTCATTTCTAATTATAAGACATGAATGTACTGGAATTAAAAACCACACTTTAGTAAGTGTAAAAACAATGAAATGAAATTTAAAAAACGTAATAAATTGGAATGCATTTCTGTAATTTCACGAAATTACACATTGCGGGATTGCATGCAATTTCATAAACATAATTTGGTTTACTTTGAAAATTTGTTGTGAATTTTCTCACACAAATGCTTTTTATGAAATTACCATAATAAGTGCTATTTTGTTTGGTTGTGTTCCGACCTGTATGCTGCATATTTTGTAGAATAGGATATCAATTATGAGAATTTTACAGAAGAAATTTTCTGCCAAATTAAATAAGAAATTGCTCCTAACTGGATTCACATGTCTGCTTTTTGTATCGTTTACTCAACCTCCAATTTTTTAAAAAAAAAAAACTTTTGCTACTGAGAATTTTGATTCCACTGATTTCAAACAAGGTATAAAGTTTGGAGAACGGTAAAGCTGTGAGAGTGCACATATGAATAATTGAGCACGTAAAATATAGTATTCTTTCAAGCTTAAATTCTCTGAAATCATGATAATAGTTCAGTTTCTAATTAATCACATATCCATAGACCATAATTCTTATAAAGTTTTTCTTAGGTGTATATGTGACCTTAAACTCTAAATATGAGATTTTTGTTTTCAAATGTGAGAGAACAAGGCTGGAATTTAAGTATGACGATGCACTTGAAAATTTTACTTCATCGCTTGGGTTTGTTTTCGTAGTTGTAATATGACTTAACTTTCAGAAGTTATTGTTCTGAATTGCTATTAGGTGTTTGGGACAAAATGCAGCTGAAGTGTAGTGTATTGATTGATTCACGCACACTTTTCACATCGAAATTACGACAGCGATACAGTAAAGGAATTCTGATTCTAAGAAGCAGAAAAGTGAGTAAAATAGGCGAGTGTGAATTAATTATAACTACTCCTCGAGACAAAAATGGACGACTTTTCACTGTGAGTAATATGGTTAAATTTTTCTTATTTTATACTGAATGTCCTGAATCAATACTTGGGTTTCTGTTTCATACCATTTGCTGATGATTGACCTAATGCGTAATTTACGAAACAAAATAGAGAACTATATTGCATGTCGATTTTATATATCAGTTTGATGTTTTAGTTGTATTTATTTGTAGATTACTAGAAGAAGTGTTAAGCGAATTCATTCTACAAAAATGCAGTCTGGATCTGTTACGATAGAAATGAACAATCCGTCAGTCTTAATTTGTATAAAAGAGGTAATGATATATTGATTGAGTATTGACTGATTCATATGTGCCGTTCTTATTCTCATTTGTTCCCTTGATACACATCAAATCATACATTTTTAGTGAAACATTCATCGAATTGATCGCTTTATTGTAAAATAGAACCAAGCACAAACGGTATGGTGTCTTGTGATTTTATTTTGAAGTTTAGCTTTATGCTGTTTCAGGTATACTGAACAACGCTATAAAAAATTTTTAGATGCTTCTAACATTTTGAAGAAATAATGTTTTTAGTTGCTTACTTAAAGCAAATCTTAATAATAATGCTTGTAGCTACCAATGAATGATTAATTTGGTATTTCGCTGCATTGTTTATATTTTTTTCGGAAGATTTTATCCGTTTCTATCATTAACAGTGTTGGTTGCTGAGAATGACTAAAGTTATGGCAAACGAGAAAATAAATTGCCAGAAAAGAATTTTAAATTGTTTAATGTTTTTCAGGCGCCAGTTTCTTCACTTCATAATTTCATTTCAAAACTGCAGAAAATATTGGCAGGTGAAGAAATTGTTTTAGACGATGAGAAAGAAGTTGCATTCTCTAGTTTCGCCTCATTTCGGCGAAAACTAATTATGACCAGCAGAAAGCAATACAGCGAATATAAATTGGGATTTTCGCATTATTTACTAGTAGGACGCCGTTTCTAAATTTTTTAAAACTTGTAGTTTGAATAGCAATACTTTTGCTTCTTTTACTTTTTATTTAGGAAGTGCCATTTTTGCTGGTTATATATACTGGAATAATTTTCAAAATTATATCAGCTACAGGAGTTGATAATATCAAGCATTGGTTTGACTGGTGTTGACACTCGTTGGTTTGGAGCTACTTCTCTTCGCGTACTTGATCTCAGCGGTAATAAGCTTGGTAAATCAAATTCTTTCCAAATCAAATTCCTGAATATTGTTCGATTACAGCATCTCAGAGTACTTGTACTTGCTGATAACGAAATACAATGCATTTCGGTAACTTTATATTTAATAATCTTGGAATTTAAGCCAATATTTCTCGTGAACAGAATTCTGATAAAAGTTTATTCAGAATTTAAGCTTCTCTATTCATAAGTTGCATTAAAAAAATTTGTAATATAATTTTCTCTTACTGTAAGTGAACAGTTTTGCAGGATGATTTATGGAACGCTTTACCAGAAAATTTGTTATCATTGGATTTGTCGAACAATCAGATCTCTTATTTGTCGCCGTGTTGCACGCGGTTCCCAGAAATGACTCATTTATTGCTCAGCCATAACAGAATTGAGGAATTGCCACGAACTGTATGTTTCTTGAAGTTAACCATCTAATTAGACGAGCAAAAAGCTGTCATGAACAGTCAGTCAGCCTTGTTAAAGTGATTGCTTTACTTGTCAATAGTTTCTGACAATATCCTGCTTATAATTGCAGAACATTTCGGATTGAAAAAAGAAATGTGAGGCGGATTGGAAGTTTTGGCTCATTAAATTTTGGTTGAAAAAAAATTAAATCTTGGTTGAAAGTTTCAATTGGCTCATTAAATTAGTTGGAACACTAAATTAACAGAAAAAGTATAAGAATACTTTTGTATATTGTTCAGATGTTCTTAGCTTGTTATTTTTCGATAAGATCGATAAGATTTCGTTAAAATAAAGCGGAATGTTTTTGTCTTTCTTTTTATAACTTAAATTTTTTTCAGAAAAATTTCGTCGAGTTTCTTTTCAGATAAATAGTTTGACAAAGTTGAAATATTTGGATATTAGCTGGAATAAATTAAAATTCTTGCCTTCGGAAATAAAGGATCTCTCACTTGAGATGATTGATGTGACTGCTTATAACGGTGACGAGAAACTAAAAGTACATGATACTCTTAATCAGTTACTTGAAATAGACACCCCAATGGTTAAGCTTGGCACACTGTTCGAATATGCTGCTGCTGCTGTTTTAAATTACAGGTCAATATTTAGTCTGAAAATATTTGTTTTTATCGAGATTCATTTCGAATATTCTGTTCACGCTACTCGTGGTAAGCATAGGATACACCGAGGAAGATAAGAGATGAAGACTTTTTAAAAACACTGATCCAGAAAATTGAGTCTTGCAAAATTCGAAGTGTTTGGATAAGAGAAATCCAATATATATCAGTCTGTAAAAATCTCAAATCTCTTACTTCCATTAAAATTTTGTAGAATCAGTACGAATTCTCTACCGGATTCACTGCGCATAATGATACAACAAGCAGTTCAGAATTGTAAAAATAAACTGGGAGGAGGCTATAGATTTTATCCTGCTAGTATTGTTACTGCAAGGGTATGTTCATTCATTTATTAATCTGATATAATTAGACTGTTAGCTGCTGAATTTATTATACTGATTGGTATATGAAATTGAGAAAGCATTTTACTTTCTTTGCCTGAAGAATAACAGTCTTAAGTATTTTAGAATTTGTAGCATTTGTATTTTGTGTTCTTTTACTTTTGATTGAAAATATCTGTTTGTAGTCAAGAATTTTTGATGTAATTCTCATTTTTTCCAGTATCGTATCGAAGATGTACGATCTCTGGCACTTCAAGCAGTTTCACGAACTCATTATAGTGTGATTTTGCAAGAGAAGGAGGTGATGTGATCTCGTTTATATTCCTTTATCTTTCTCGTACTAATTTTGTCTTAACTTTTTTCTTGTTCATTATTTTGTAAGGACTTTGCTGTCATCTGTTTCGATATTCTTACTTTGTAAACATTTGTGATAAATTTCTTTGTACAACATACAATTTTGGTAGCACTCCCTGAGTCTAATTTCTCACTGTGTAGATTATTATAGTAGCCTTAGAATAAATTGTCAAGCCGATATTTTTTTGTTAGTTTTTAGTTGAAAATATTCTTGACGATATGTATCTTCTTGCCAGGTATTCTAACGTTCTGTATATGCAACTCTGTTAGCAAATAATCTGATCGATATCTCTGATTTAACATCAAATATCTTCTTTGTTTCCAGCATTACATTGGTTTATATTTGAATGTTAAATCTAAACAGTTGATTAACTCGATGAATTTCTGAACTATTGAAATTTCCTGTTTGCTATTAGAATGATATATTCTTAAATAAATTTTGTTATATTACATATTTTAATGCGTATTTACCACTTTATATCTCTTCCTTAATGACTTATTGTTGCTTATATTTTAAAGTAAGGGGATGGTCCAAAATAGGAGGAAAGATTTTTTTTTATCTGAGCAAAATAGATCGTGAAGTATTGTAGCATCAACAATGCATTTAACAGAAATGCTAACAAGACTACTTATATTACCAAACATTTTATAAGGAAAAGAGAAATTTAAAGGGGAACTTAGTCCGTCCTCGAAAGTTGACAATAACCTGTGCAACTTTCGAGGCTGTTTTTCCCGAGGTGATCGTTTTGTTTGGTCGTCCTACGGTTGTTAACTATTTGAAACAAGTTGGAAGGTCAAGGATACTCAGCAAATGAGATCGACTGATCGATGAGTTGGGAAAATCGACGTCCTGAAGTGTCATGGTCTCTTTTCTGTGCAGGCATAAATTTGCAAAAAAAGAGATTCATACTATATTGTAAATGTTTAATGTTTTCTTTGTTATTATTAGGATTAAACGAGAAGTAAATGATGAAGATGGGATGAACTACAAGTATACTTTAGAAATTTATCTTATTACTCATCTCATCGTTTTAGGCCGATGTTGGTTGAGCCGTCTGACAATACAGATGATCCCAAACAAATTTGGCAAAATAAACTCTGCGATATTGAGTCATTGCTACTTGAAGCTGACGTTTTATTTTGTGATATAGAAGGCATTGGAAAATATAAAAAAAAATTGAAAAATGAAAGGAAATTTTTGACTGCTGTAAGTTTTACATATCAATTAATGATATTTTTGAATGAATATATTTAATCACCTCTTATTTTAACGTTTGAATTTATAGCTAAAAAATCTATCGGTCAGTGAATTGAGGAAATATTCGGATACTACCAATATAACGCATCTTCGAAGTTTGCTTAATGTGGCAAAGAAATATTCTTGTTGTGCCTTTTACAAAAGCTTCGCTGCATCGCAAAGGTATTCTATTTATTATTTGAAATATTCAAATAGATATGTAGACATGCCAGACTTGTTGAAGAAGTAAGAAAGTCCGTCTAAGTGACTCGAGTTTTATATTTTTCACAAATTGTGTGCTTCTTTATTGACGAAAGCAGAATAATTTGAGATCTTTAAAAAAAGGTTTCATTTTTCGAGCTTTTTTTCATAGGTCTTACTCTGTAAAACTCGAATTGCAAAGCAAAGAGTATATTTGAATATATTTTTCAGGAAATCAAAGCGAGAGATTGATTTAGTGGTAGATGGCGGCGCTGCATGGGTGATTTTTTTTTTTTAAACATTCTTTATAAAATTGTTTATCTTGACAGTTAGTTTGATATCTTATGTGATGCTCTTCGGTATTTTTTCTTTGTTTTCTAATTTTACACATATGTGATCTTCATTCAGATATTTTTTTAATTAAAGGTGAAAGTGATATCTAGAAATGTTAGAGGTCTTGCTATGGATTTTATTGGTGCCAGTGGAAGTGCTAACCGTTCCGTTATTGAGCAAGCACAAAATTACATTGAGGTCTGGGATTTCTTCATTAATAATAAATTTTGTTATATTTCAGTAAAATAGTGGAACAGTGAATTGGATTTTCGTTTTTGTCTTATGAAATGTATTTAGGTAGCTCGAAGTCATCTTCATTTCTTCAAAGTGCCAAAAATAATATTTGAATTCGTGCATGGTGTTCCAGACTTGTTGCAGCATAAACTTGAATCATTTGGAATTGAAGTTGTTGGTGATATGGTAAGCGCAGCATTTTATAATAGTAACTATAGAACAATATATCGAAGACTATTTCTTCGATTTTTTTCAAGTTACAAATTATAATGATGGTGTAATTATTTGACTTAATTTTTTTTTCTATTTGATTTATAACAAAAGTTATAAGTTTGTCTTACGCCTTGCATATGCTCTTCTTTCGAAATCGAATCAGATCGAATCAACACAATAAACTGTAATTCTTTGAACATTTCATTCAAATGATTATATTGTCAACATTGCTTGTTGACAAGATAATCATTATGATGGATTTGCAGAAACCTTTTCAGTGTCTTCATTACTTTGCAATTCAGGTGAACATTAACGAATTCATAAAATTGCCAGTTGATTTTGCTTCATATGACAGTGATGATATTTACGGCGGTACACCATCTGTTTTGAAAAACGAATGCCTGAAAACAGAAGATTGCATTGTAGATACCGTTAATCTTGATATCAGTAGTGTATTTGCTCTTATTTCATCTTTAACGCATAGAAATGGTGCTAATTATAACTATGCTAGTCGGTTACTAAATTCTCAAGCTCAAGCTGAAAGGAAGAAACCTGCTCTTCCTCCACTACTGAAAGCTATTAAAGGTCTCTCTACAACATTTTACATTATTATCACTTTAAACATTTGCATTAAAAAATTTAAAAATGCAGTAATGCCATTTTATTAAACTATTTGCTTTATCGTTTAGTGAAGTTCTGTGCATTTTTCAATAAATTTTATATCTGATCAAAATGCATAAGATTTTTCAAATGCTTAATTTTTCTTATATGTTTTCAGATTCAAAGTTGATAATTTGTCAAACAGCATATGATTCTGTGCAGTCAATTTTGAATACAGTGGCGGGACCGCAGGAGAGAATACGTGCCAAAGAGTTATTCGAAAAAGTTGAAATAGTGGAAGATAAATTATCAGAACGAGCAGCTAGACTAAAATTAAGTGATAGAATCAGTCAGAGATCTAAAGTAAATATTCTCATTATTACCATTTGAGTTTTTTGGAAATATTTAAAAGTTTAGTTTTAAATTAAATGCTTTGACACTTTTAGATATTTAATACTTTAAACTTTACTACCAGCTAATGTGTTATGCTAATCACTGGGGCCCGCAACGATTTTGATAGTCTGAACATTAACTTTATAAACCGTATTAGTTAGCTAATCTACTTTTTAATTTAATTTCAGATAATATTTGGTTCTGGTGATTATTACAAAGCAGTTACAGTTACTGCCAATCGTCATTTTGTTTATGCGGCCGCTCATCAGGTCTTCTTTTCATTTCTGAATATGTTTTATTATATTCATAGTTTGCATAGATGCTTGGTATTTACAGTTCGGTGCTAAGCTATATTTAGTTGTTACTATTTATAACTGTACTTAATATGATTTGATCTTTAACATACAGTTTACACTGATTTTATAAGTCAGCGTTTTCGAAGTCGCTATCTCTTCCTGTTTTCATCTGTCAGTGTTTTCTGGAGCTCTAACAGATCTCAGCGCCAGAAAATGTAAGCTTTTTTATTTTTTACCGTTAATGTGTTTTCAGGATATTCATTTCGCTGTTATTATACATGAATCGAGAGCACTAAGTGAACAGAAGCAACGAGATTTAAGGAGTTAATTTTGTCTATACTTTATGTATCTTATATGTACCGAGGTATCGCATAAATACTTGCAAGCAGTATCTTTATTCTGGAATTTTTAACAGGCGTATCAATTCCCTGCAAAATATCTTTAAAAAGCATTTTATGTCAATTTTAACTTCAGCTTTTCAGAAGTTACATAAATAGTTGATTGAAGGCATGATTTCTTAAGAAATATCTTAGTGATTTCAACAACTTGTCGTTGTAACTTATCCTTACTGTGCATTTCAATAAGATTTTCGACCAAGATTTAGAAGATGGTAGATCTGTCAGATGCAAAACTTCCGACAACACTTCTTCGAACAATCAACTGTAAACAGAATGCCGTCAGAGCTGTTAGATTTAATGGTTTGTTTTAATAATTTCATCAATTATCCTTTGGAAAATTCATTCGACAGTATATTATTCTGCGTTATTAGTATTCCATAAAGACAAATAATTAGTGGTTTAAATCACTTCTAATATTGGATGGAATTTAGTGGATGGAAACTATTGCTTATCTTGTGGTGCAGACAAGTCAGTGAAGTTATGGAATCCGTATAAGGGGACGCTTCTGAGGACGTATACAGGAACAGGATGGGAGGCTCGTTTTGTGTTTGATCGCTTTGCTTGATAATGTTTAATTAACTCGTACAAAATAAATAGTTTAAGAAGTTAATATGTCATAGCATTCTTTTGATATAATTTGGTGAATGAACTCTTAAGTATAATGTTCAAGTAATCATAGAATATCTGTGAAATAATGTTAATTGTAAATGATGTAGGTAATCGTAGATGTTGAAGATGTAAGTCTGGCAGACAAATTTATCGTACTTTAAAAAAGCTAGAAATCCCACAATATTGTTTATGAGTCAGTTAAGTGTTTCAGATGTTTAAATTCATATATTTATTATGATGAATTGCTTCATTTGTCAAAAATTATTTCAGTTTTATACTTGCTGCAGGTTCTAGATGCACAGGGTTCCAGTGATAATTCTATGATACTTGTTGGTGGCATGGACAAACAGTTGACGGTATTCGATGTTGAAACCGGAAAAATAACACGACGCTGGAGAGGACACAATGGTCCTTTTGTTTTTTAATTCATCAAAATTAATTATTAAACATTTCTTTACTAAAATTAGATCGTTTAAGGTCAGGTTAATAGTGTGGCATTCAATGAAGAATCGACGGTAGCAGTATCTGCTTGTCAAGATGGCGTCGTGCGATGCTTTGATATTCGTGATAAAAATGCGCCTATACAAGTTATTTTCTACTTCTTCAGTATTTTCTTCATTTTTGTTTTTTTTTCAGTTATATGTGTTAATTCAGAAGTTTGCTTCACCAGTCACCATTTAATTTGCAGCAGATGGATGAGGCCACGGATGCGGTGTTAACAGTAGATGTCAATTCGCATGAGATTGCTTCAGGTTCAGCTGACGGGAGTATTCGGGTCTATAACATTCGAGATGGAAAGCTAACTGATGGTAAGCTTATATATACAATTTTGGTTAGATAAAAGTTTTGTTAAAGTATCGACAATTAGGTTATTTGTTAGAAAGCGTTAAATGCAACTTTATAAAATATATTTTTGTGCTTGTTATATTGAACATATATCGAACATCATATTTCAGATTTTCTCGGCGATAGTGTTACATCGTTGCATTTCTCAGCGGATGGTCAGTGTTTACTTGCGTCCACTAAAGATGGCTTCATTCGGCTGATCGATAAAATGAATGGACAGCTACTAGCGGAGTTTGTTTGCATTTTCCATTTATTTATTTTATTTATTTTTTCAAATTTATCTCATTTTGCTGCTACTATCTCTTTTCATTTCCTTCAAATTGTATTAAAATTATTGGGCGTACCATACTGCAAGAAAATGATTTCTTTTAGAAGATTTCTCTGCAGACATACCTTTATAATTGTGAGATTTTTTTACTTGATTCATCAATGTTTTCTTCCTTCTGTTATAATTTTTTACTTTTTTTGAATTTTTCATTGGAATTTTGGGTTTATTGAAAAAGTTGAATTACAACTGCTTGTGCTTCCCTACAGACTTCAGTTATGAAGAAATTTCAGCTACACAGGCCATATAAATACTGAATATCGTGTGGAAAGCTGTTTGCTTTCTACTGATGCACACGTTGTAAGCGGTTCGGAGGATGCTCATTTGTATATCTGGAATTTGATTGAGGTATATACGCTAACACTTGTATTGACATTTTTGTTCTACTCATTTATTTTTGAGAAATTTATTATTTAGAGAAGAAAGCTTTTTTTAATGTTTGAAAGTGGAAATGTTTTCGTTGGAAAACTGAAATAATTTGGCTTGAAGCTAAATTTTAAAAAATGCAAAGGTTTGTATGTTATTACATGTTTTTTTACTATTTTTCCGGATTTAATCTTTTTTTTTCGAAATATTTCAGATGAAGATATTGCACAAGTTACCGCATCCGAATTCCGTAGTGCATTCGATTAGCTCACATCCAAAGAAGCCAGTTCTGTTGTCTTCATCAGCAACAAATATATTTTTATGGGGCTTGCAAAAAGAAGAAGATGTATCTGATTGAAAATTTCCTTTTCAAATATTGCTTTATCTTAATTATGCAATTTTTTGTTTATAAGTAACATTTTGACAGTTAATTGAATTTTTAGGAATTTTAAAGTTTTGACAGTCAGATTTTAGAATTCTTTCTTTGTCATAAACAGTCTCAGTCATTTGTGAATTATAAGTTGAAGAAACTCAAGTAGATCTTATTTCAATTTTTCTTTACGTGAAGGTGGGTTTGAAATGAAATGAAAATTCAAAATTCTAAAAACGTGCATTATATTTTAATAAACATATATATAAATAGATATTTCCATTCTCGTTGATCTCGTTCAAATTCCAATTTGTAATATGGACTAAATTTACTTACTGCAGCTCTGTTTTAATCAATCTGTTGCAAAAATCTGATCACTAATTAAATTGCAAATGATTCTTTGCCGAATTTTACGGATTTGAGTAATATACATTTGTGTTATTGGCAATATTTGTGTGTGTCATGTGCATGTATGTGTCGGTATTGCATATGCTGTCGAAATGCACTTAATTAATGCGCGTTCTTTCAATGAGCCGCCTTTTGAAGACTGTAGTAATAGAAGAGGTAATCCATTTGAAGTGGCTTAACGCTCTTATCATCAAGATGGCTTTAAACGACCTATTTAATATATATTCACCTATATTTGCAAGTGCTCTTAAATCGTTCAAAAGCTATTTTTGGTAGGTATGCATTTTGTCGCATTAAGCAGAGACTTAATGCTTAAACACAATTATAGTGATTTTCATTTCATGTATCATGTGCTTAAAGAGAAATAGTGATTTGTGTTATTATTTTAATGATTTGTATATACCTGTTCCGATTAATTAATTATTTCATTCTCTTTCCCTATGTTTATAACAGTTGTCCGTGAACAATCAAATAAACGTATGAAGAAAATAGGGAATTGCACGTGAAATGCATCGTAGCTCAAATGTTTAATACTTTTCTCATTAAATTTGACCTGATATTTCCAAATTATTATGATCATAATATAACTATTTATAAACTTCAAGATTTTAATTTAGGACTTCGAATTTTTTGCAATTTTATTAATATGATGTGATGGGGGCGAAGAGGTCAATCTGTACGCAATACGTTGGAGACATAATTTTGTTGTGTTTATGTCTATTTGCACAGTGGTCCGTAATTACAGTATCAACTTGCACCATTTGGCACACAACAACACTCTTCCTATGTAAATTAGTTGATTTTCATTTCCGTTTGTTTTTTGCTCTTTTTTTGAGATTGGCATTGTCAAAAACAATATTAGAGGTGTCAAAGGTCACAAGGACGGTATACTTCAAAGTACGAGCTCTTTTAATTATGCTATTTCTTCATTTTTCACATAAATTATATTTCAATTTGTTCGAATATATATATGTCTCTTATTATTCTTACTGCTATATTTAAAAATTTACTTTGTTTCACTCTTCCTTCAGATCGTCTATTTTCTATTACATTATGCACGGTATTTTTGTGATCTATAGAGATATTTGTGCAAAAAATTGGTAATTCATTTCACTAGTTTCTAGATTTAATTTCGCACAATTAAAAGTGTACGAAATTAAATCTAGAAACATCACATTTCAGTTTTAAGCTTTCTATGACCTACTTCTATCATTTATTGAAGTTTCAATCATTATAATGGAGCATATAGATAAATGAGATGTGAAATTAATCCTTAAATTCTACTAACTCTCTTTTATCAATTGATACATCGACCAAACAGATCAAATCATTTTAATGAAAGTTTGGATTAATTTACTTATTGTCTATAGTATCCAAAGATAATTGAACTTATTAGTATGAAAGTTGCGATCCTAATTCTAAGTTCTACTGTAAAAGATACCAAAAATCATTTCATGTTGTTATATTGTGTTCTGTTCCATTAAATAATTTCCTACACCCTAAGCATCCTTTGGTGATCTCGAAACCGCAACAATTAATGCTCGTAACCGGTCCAGACATCAACGGTTTCCAATAACGGCGCCAGGCCATGCTTAAATTAACCGTTCACAGCAAACTAACCAACTAATTATTCTTTTGTTAATATAAATGTCACTGCAACTAATTGCAACGCACCACTTTCTTTTCTAATCAAAATTATGAATTAGTTCCAAGAAAGTAACAATAAATTTGTGAAATTTTGAAAAACTTGATTTACCAAGTTTGACAAAAATGTGAATTATTCTACTAGTTGTCGGTAAAATCATTAATCTATTACTACAGTAATATTGTTCGCTACATTCCAAATACGTTACATTTAAAAATTCATATATTAGCATTAGTTGGAAAGTTAGATATCTGTTCTTATCCCTCTCTCTCAAAATTAATGAATTTTCAAAAATTAGTGAAATAATGATTGGGTTATCGATTTTTTTCAGTAATTTGTGACATTAACAAATTACTACTAGTAAATTAATTTAGCAAAAATCCCTAGTTATCAATTCATGTACACAACAGTATGTCGTTTATTATAATAGTATCGTTAGTATCGTTCATAATAATCGGTTGGTCGCATGCAGTACTACAAAGTGAGGCACGAAATATTGAAACGAGATAACAATAAATAATTACCAACATGGATGGCATGTGATTCATGTCATTTGCACCATAATAATCTTGCAATTTTTTGTGAATATATTAAATTATTGTGTGCTAATGGGACTGTTAAAAAATATCATAATTAAAAATATGAATGAAATGGTACATCGTTGAAGTTATTGGCAGGAGGAAAGAGACATCATTGTGATATCATGCTGATATTATCAGTACAAGATTGTTGAATTATCATTGCTTTTACTATGACAGTTAACAGTGGTTTGACAATTTACATATTATTTAGCATTTATAATATTGTCCTTTTTTAATGCATGTTAAAGTGGTTAGTTTTTTTTGTATGTTACCATTTAATTGTATTGATTATAAGCATTGCATTGATTATAATATTTTACAGTATTATCAAAGCTTTATTATGTGTTATAATCGAAATGATTTTAGTACTTCAGTTAATATTATTTAATATTTGTCGCATAGAGAGTCATGATTCATGACTATTTTTCCACAATATCACCACTAATAAGTGATTTGAAAGTGAAAAGGCTTCTTTAAAGAAGCTTTGTATTAATAAGTTTGCAACTAATTCGACAAGATGGAGCCTTTAAAGCAGTAATTGCCTTTTTCCCTTCTCATCTTCTGCTCAAAATAAACTTATTACATTTTATATGAAAGATCTTAAAAGGGAAGAAGAAAAGAGTAAGTGGATAGAGCTCGAGATGGGAAACTTAATTAGTTGGCCCATTAGCTGTGATGCTCAAGCAGCTATTACTGATCTGTTGTTAGAGAACGATCCCTGTTATTATGCACTCCTCGCAGTACCCTTTATATCTTCAAATTAAAGCTGTAAATTACGATACTAAGAGTGAAAGGGATATCAGTGCAATGAAATTGTGCAGCAAAATAATGTGCTCATTTTAGCATGGAAAAGTTTCAGAATCCTCTAATTAGCTCAAGTATGAAAAGCTCAAATAAAATGGAGTGAGAATGAGTTCAGATAGCCAAAACTCAGGAAGTGGAAAGTTACTTTCTGAAATGCAAGACTCTCAATTTTCTTTAATAACTAAGCAGATTACAATGGCTAGTTAACAGTTACATTATTGGCAACCTGAAATGAAGAGGTCAAGTTTAATTGAAAATAATTTAAATTTGATTGAAGTGAGGGAAATACTGCATTTGGAAATATTTCAATGATTGGTTTCGTTTCATTGTAAAATGGATATGAATCATGCATACAGATATAAACAGTGAATTTCCTCTTTAATAACTTTTAATTAGCATATTTGATTGCTTTTAATAGTCGTAAAAATTAGACAAAATCACGTTGATTACATGTGCACGTCCCTCTAACCATGAAACATAACTTTGTTTTGTTCCGGAATCGTCCAATACACTGAATCCGCAGCAAGACGAAGTTACAGGAAGTTGAAAGAGAGAGAGAGAAAGAGAGAGGGAAAGAGGGAGGGAAGGAAGGAAAGTGAACGAGAAGCAAATTATCAACAATCCATTGAGCTTTTCTACACCCTGAGCACTTACCCATTCATTCACGTCTAACACATTGAGCGCTTCATGGAACCGCCCATTTGCAGCATTCAATTTGAAATGATTACGGTAAAACGAGCTGTGACGAATGAGATGATGAGTTTGGATTACCCGCAGTATAGGAACTCCAAATATGTACATGGCAGAGCCAACGAGTGCTCCTAGCCCGAGTACGGGTGCTGTCAATTATTTCTCCATCAATCATTTACTCCGGCAGTCATCATTTTCATCTTCAGAACCGTGTACTACTGATCCCAAAAATAATTCCCAAATAGATGATGAAACTCCCGGAACATCTAATAAGCAAATTCCTGAAAAGGAATTAGAAACAGTGGTAGTAACCTCTAACTCTATTGAGTCAACTTTGGAAATATCTGATAATGATCGCTTACTTACCGCTCTGCAAACCAGTGATACCTGTGTACAACCTCATTTCTCACTATCCCTAAATCCCACCACCGCAACAATTGACTTACTGAAGCAGTCAGATTCTTTTGTTGATCGAAAATCCGACAATGATACAACTGCTGCATCACATTTTGACGAGAAATCAGTCCTGTCATGTCGCGAAACAGCCATACCGCTATGGTTGAATTGTGCTACTGCAACCGCTGCTGTACTTCCTTTTGAGCAAAGTTTCTTAATGGCTCAAAGATCTGGTTAGTTCACTTTCTTGACCTCTTCATGTCAGGCTGCCAATAATGAAATTGTTAACTAATCATTGTAATCTGCTTAGTCATTAAAGAAGATTTTTCACTTTAACCAAGATCTGGTTAGTTCCACGGATATTCTAACTTTTTAAAAGTAACTCCAGGTTGAAAATTTTGGATTCCAATCGCTTAATTTGCGTAGTCCACATTTCTGGGAGTGAATGAATTCAGAGAAAGAACTTATGCCATTTTAATTCCTCGTTTGTTATTATCAGTACTAAAATATAAATTAGAAATTTCAGTTGAAATTAGGTAAAATTCAAAATAGCATTCGTTAAATAATTTATGCCATTTTAATTTTTATACTATTTTAATTTCTAGTTTGTTATTATCAGTGCTGAAATATAAGTTAAGTTTGAACTTGGCTTAAATTGTTGTTAAGAAGCTCACAGTAGTACGCTTCAAATCATTTATTTGAGCTCGATTTAATGAATTCTTTGATAACTGATACACTAGGTAGTAAGAAAAAAATTATATCACTCCTCTTTATTTCTCTAAAGTAGATTTCAATTATTTATGCTGATGCATATTTTTATCATCATGCTCTCTCTATCAAATTAATCAGTTTCAAGCAAATAATATATATTTTTTTCCACTTTAAGTCCGATTTTCTTCGATTACACTTTTCAGACTTTTGCTTCTCTTCTTGCAACTGTAAATGATAAATATATTTCAATTTTGTTACAATAATTTATAGCTTCCAAAAAATATTTCATAACAAATCACGCAAGAAAATTTATTAATCCATAAATGGGTTTGCAATTTGGTTCAGAATATTTTAGCGGCAGTATTCCCTCACTTGTGGGCAGCCTCAGCTAGTACTGATGCTTTGCGACTGGTATCAACTAGTAAATCATATCGGCGTAGGAAAGCACGTACTGTATTTTCGGATCAGCAGCTACAAGGTCTGGAGAAGAGGTTTGAAACACAACGATATCTGTCAACACCAGAACGTATAGAGCTTGCTACTGTTTTGAATTTGAGTGAAACACAGGTATGACTCCAAAAATACTGGAAAATTTTGTCGAAAAAAAAATTCAACTCAACAATGATTATAAAAGTTCGATTAAAAGAACTGCTTATGAAGAAAATAACGATTGTTTACACAGGTGAAAACATGGTTTCAAAATCGGCGTATGAAACATAAAAAGATAGTCCGAAAGCAAGGTGACAGCTGTATTAGCAATGGAGACAATGCCACGAAGACGGATAGCGTGGATTCAGATGAAAGATGATTTAAATTATTTAAGTACAGACTTTGAAATGATGATTATTGTATCATTGAAATCTACAAGAATGGACAAGTTTTCTTATTTTTATAATTTCTCGTGTATTTGAAAAACAAGTTTGGAACTTTAAACATATCTGAAAGTGCATGGTGTGATTTTTTTTAACTTTATTCATGCAAGGTATGTTATTTTAGAATTTTATGGTATGCAATAAAATGTAGAAAACTGTGTTTTAATTACGAAAACCGTTTGATACTACAAATATTTTGAAAATTATTTTTTTCATAAAATTTGCATGTTGAATGATATTAGCAACATTTGTCTTTGCAGCTATTTCTGTATCATTTCAAAATAATTCATTAATTTAATGAAATCTACCATTCAAATGATTTGTATGGTATTGATATTTAATAGTCGTATTAAAGTTTGATTAATATTATAAAATTAATAAGAAATAAAATAAAATAAGCAGAACGAAATGGAGTTTTCGGGTTGCATTTGCGGATTAAAACAATAAAATTTATTAAAAGCAAGAAAATCGAGTGGATTTTTTTCCACTGTTCAATTACTAGAAACCTGCTAACGCCTGCTAATTAGCAGAGCATTTCAATCTTTAGCAATGGCAAAATTTTTATGACATTTGAATAAATCTTTAATAATAAATTCCATCATGCAATTCTTATAGCACCATTAAAGACTAGAATTTTAGAACTAGTAATAAACAATTTTTTTAAGATTTCTTGAAATCTACAAGACTAGTATAACGAAGCCTATTCGATTCTTTTAAAATAGCAAGAATTACTATCATCAAATAATCCATTTTTTTAATTAATTGAAAAAAAACGGGTTGATCAAAAAGCACAATCTTCGCCTATTGTAAATCACAAAGCTTCTTTCTCTTCATCACTGCCACTCCCTCATTTCGCATAAAACAAATGATTAGAAATTTAAAGGTGCTCACATTAAGATCAACAAATAACATAGTTAGAATCCCATCAAACAATCTTACAATACTGCAGGACTTCTCAAGTAACCAACCAGAAATTCTACCAAATCCTCCTGTGAAATAGCTCTGACCTCGCTCATTTGTAACAAAAATTCATTATAACAATTTTTTATTCCTGATTGGATTAATGAATTTCTCTGGTTAATGCTGCAACCAAATTCATCTATTCAGTGCTATTGCGTAACAGCAATAGCAGTAACAATTTGCAGAGCAAGACGAAATGCTGCAAAAATGAATGAGGACGTAGGAAGAGAGCTTTATTATACAATATTCTATTCCAAAACTGTCTAATTAATTGGACACCAATCAAAGCTTATTATTGCTAATCGCACAAACATACGAAGCTGATGACCCAAAACCAACCTGTCCTATTTTGTTGATCATTCATTTTCTTTTTTGCTGCAAGACTGAATTTCAATTTCATCAAGTAAGAAATAAATCAAGAATTTTTTGTTGAATGAAAAGTTATAAAAATGACGCATCATGATAACAGTTTAAATTAATTAATCTACGATTCAGCTACAGGAAGGACTAAAGTATGAAATACTCGTTATAACAATTCTGCACTGTGACTGCTTTTAGCTGAAGCAATTTTTTCTTTTCTTTTCAGAAAGCATTTTCCGCTTTTTCTATAATAAAAATTTGCGTCCTTAAAATAATAAATTTTGCATTGATAAGCAGAGTAAATAATTCCAACTCTGCTTAATCAATTTTCATTTGCTAAAGTTTACTCTTTACAATGTAACAGACTATTAAAGACCACAATGCATGTTTGCAAAATATAATTGCCCATGAACTATTTCGTGTAGAAAACAGTATAAAACATTTAAGACTAACCAGTCCACTTTGCAGTAATGTAAAAAGGAAGCAGAACCCAAAGTGATAATTTCAAATATTTATTCGCAGAAAAAAAATAACGACAATGAAAAACAGATCAATGAAATTACGCCTGTAATTACAGAATTGACTTGATAACATTTTTAAAGGAATAAAAAATAATCAAGCAAGGCCATTATAACCGCATTATAAGGACTAGAAGAAATGAAACTTAAAATTTGAATTTGAAACTAAAAATAATTAAATGTATCATAAAAAGATAATTCCGCAAACAAACACACGGAATTTGCAAAAAAGGTTAAGAAAAATTACCTATTCCAAAAAAAAAAAAAACTAATGGTTTTAATTTATTCGCTCATTTAAAGTGGTTTCACGTAAAATTTTCAAAATATATCGGGAATCTCCAATAAAATAATCCGCAGTTTTCTATTATAAATTAAATACATGTTAGAAAAAAGTGCACTGTAATGCATAAAATTGAACACTTAAAAAATAGTGTGTGGAAGAAACGCAAAATCTTTACAACATCATTTACAAATATCTTTTAAAATAAAAACGAAATTGTCCATCCATAATATGATGCAGTACTGCAAAATTCTGAACTTCAAGAATAACTATGACAAATGTTCGAAAACACATCTAAACCATCTGAAAATAAAACAAACAGTAACTATTTCCAAAAATAAAATTTTTTTATAGCACTACGAACAAGAAAGCCAAATAGATTAATGGAGAGATAATGAAAATCCCCTGCTCCACTTTTTTCTCAGTGAATTTTTTGATTTTCAGTAATTCAGTAATATTATAAAAAACATATAAAACCACACTGAAATACGGAATTACAAAAAAATGCATTACGGAAAAAAAACCAATAGCGAATTCTAGAATTTTACTGGAATTTTTTTAACAAAACTTCTTTATTCATCTCTGATTCACTAGAAACATGTTCATGCCAAATTCTGTTCTACGATAGTTGAGTTTTGCTGATGACAAAATTTAGTAATGGAAGAAACTCAAAGATAAAGCACTACTGGGTATACTTACCGTTCATTTTCCTTTCATCAATTTCATATTCCATGGAGAGATTGCTAAAAACATCTTCACAGCAAACACTGTCATTTTCACAATGATTATGATCCCTCTGCAAAAATCTTGTTTCTAAAACGATCGAAAATTTCTTTCCCATATAGAAATGATCAACTGTGAAACGCTCACCGACTGTCAAACTAATATGCAATTAAAATGCAATGGTATGAAACAGTATGAAATGACTATTACCTTGTTATTGATAGAGAGATGTATTCTTATAACAAAAGGTTCTTTAACTTCTAAATTCGTCCATACGAATATATTGTTCATCAAATGATTCTTTATTCAAAAATGACCTAAAGATCTCACCTAAAGCCCTTAAAGATTTCTTACCTAAAGATTTCACCTAACCGTCTCACCTCATATGAAATGATTTATTATATCTGTTCATATTACCGACAAATCTCGAGCTCACTTTTAGCAGTGAAAAAAGAAACCGATAAATTATCCTTATCGACTGACAACAATTTACTGATCGGCGGCAATTCATCAATTGCTAATAATTCAGTATCATCATCTAGCAAATTCAGCAAAGATGTTCCATCAGTGAATGTTATGTCACGAACAGAATAAACATCATTCTTAAAGATATTAATCAAACAAATAACAAAAATGTTTTTAATAGTTTAAGTGGCATAAATGAAATTTCTGCAAAATCCAAATGGTGATAATAATAATCAAAAAAATGAAGTTAGCATAAAATAATAATTCGAAAAACTAATCGTATTCAATTAGATTTTATGAAAGGAAAGAATCAAAAGAGTTTGAAAGTACATGCTTATCGTGAAGTGTCGTAATTTTTTTTCTGTCGACGATGCATACATTCAGGTACACATTCTCTTTTCCAGAACAAATATTTTTTAATAATTCTTCATGCTTGGTTGTTAACTTTTCGCCCCTTAAAACGAAACCAACGGCAAGTGCAGGACATGTGCGTAAGAAAAATGCAGCATGTGCATCTAAAACTCCATAAAATATTTCGTACTATCTTATGAAATATATTTGTGTTCCTTCCAATTACCAATCTCGCAAATCATTTCATAACATTTTCGATAAAATTCGTTTCATTCTTGTTATTTAATTCTAAAAGACTATAACGGATATTTTACAAGAAACTAATCCCAGAAAAATAACCTCTCAATGCAAAAAAACTTGTCATGGAAGATATTTGCGAATTCCTGTAAAATTCGATGATTTTTCCTTCATCGACAAGGAAATATTTTTCCTGAAATCTCAAAATTAGACACTATTGCTGTAGTTAGTGAAAATACAATCAACATGACCGCAATCTGAGAAAAATGTTAAATCAATTCTCCCTTTTGAATTTTCAGATATTTAAATGTGTTGTAGAATTCTAACGAGCATGATTTTCAATAAAAACTTAAAAAATATATTACAAAAAATGAAGAGAAGAGCTTATTGAATAATAGATGGAATAAAAAAGTAACTTTAACATTAAAATTAAGTTCCGATTATGTTTAATGGAAAAATGTAATTCAGTTAAATAATTATAAGAATGAACGTACTTTTATTTGTCCAAAGTGCTTGCTTTTTTCATGCAGTTTGATAACACGGCGATACTTGTTTTTGTATAGAATGATACCTTTTGCATCTTTCTTACAAGTTTCCAGGTCATAAATACATACCTTAAAACAAAGCAAGAAAGTTAGAAAAGTATTTCCAGATTGTAGCAATGCAAAAGCATTACTTATTTCTATGGATATGAACAAATATCAATGACAGTTAGAAAAAAAAAGAAAAACGAATTTGTTAAAGAAAGGGAATACATAAAAGGCACATAAGGAGCATAAAAAGGCAATATTTATTTATTATATTATTCAAACTTACCATAAGCTTATCTAGTAACAATTTCAATGGTTAATTTTATGAAGCACGCCTGTTCACTGTCTATCATCAAGAAATTTTCTCCAATGTACTAGGGTTTAAACTGTTTGCACTGAACTAATGTGTGAAATGAGCAAGGCTCTAATTACTTTTCACGAAGCTATAAATAAATTTTCCATAAAAACAATGTAAAACAAGAAAGCATAAGCACCTTTTCTAAATAATTTTGGCAATCCTTGAGCAAAGTTTCAAAAGTACTCGGGATTCCATATATAATACCATCCTCAACGTTAAGGTATTGGATCTTAAAATTTTTCATTGGCAATAAATCTATCGTCGATGAGTAATAATTACAGTGCCTGTACACAGCCAAATCATTAAATACCAGAGTGGTAGCTAAATCATTGTGAGACAACGTTTTATCAACAATCTAAAATATAATTTTAAATCATCAAAATATAACAAAAAAGCAGGATGAATCTGAGCATTTTATCTATTTTGGATATAGAGCTCATTCTACAGCAACAAGATAGTGAAATATGAAAGTTCATTACTCTCAAATATTATCATCATTGCTGATATATCTTAATAAAAATACAAAAAGATCAGTGAAATTATAATATTACGAATTTAAATGAAAATCTTGAATCTTAGTAACCGAATATAAAAAAGTAATGAATTCAAATTAAGTGTTACTTGAATTGGATGGACACCACTTGAGTCAGATGGACCAATAAATGCTCTAAATTCCTTGTTCAGTGGAACAACACTGTTGATTACTTTGAGCGCTTTACGCGACCAACTACCTGTTCGTACATCTAAACCTCTGCCAGCAGGATCTATTTCTCCTAATCGACATTTGATTCCGAATACTGGAGTTTCAAAGATTATCTAAAGTTTTACATATCTAATGTATCAGACGTACTTGATGGAGAATCAGTACCAACCAAATAAAATCAAAGAATGAATATACGTAGAATAAAAAAAAGATGGTTAACATCTGCATCAGTACAAAGATACGAATCGGTCCGATTATTTCTAATAAAGTAGTTTGCATGGAACTTACAAAAAAAATTACATCTCTTATTAAACTGAGACATAAATAAAAAAAAATCTCTAACTTCTTCTTGATTATCAACAGAATAGAGAGAATCTCCATCTAATTCCTGCTCTTCGCCATAATCAACATAATTTATGATAAAAGATTTCTTCCCATCAATCGTATCAACTATTTCACATCGAAACAGCTGGCCTTCACATTCGACAATACAGATATCACCAATTTCTGGATTGCGCAGAACATGTTCGCCGGGTTTTAGATGCCTTTGAAACTGTAAAATAAAGTTTCTTGGAAATCAGCAAAAAAAGAAATTATTCGAATAACTTCGGAAAAAAAACCAACTATATCAAACATGGCCAAATGCATTCGTATCGCACACATTTAAACCCATGATACTACCAACTTGGTAATCTTAGTGTCCAATCAAATTTCAGATTATTTTTACGATAGGTAAATCTCACAACATATATTTTCAAAGTAATTATATCACTGATCTAAAAAATAACAAACCTCAATTAAATCATTTCGTTTGTTTCCGATTTGTACAGTAAATGTCGTGTGTACATCATCCTCATCATCAGTACGCTGAACGATTATTCCTTCATTTATTGACTCAAGATTATATGATGGTACTTTCCAAGTCCAACGATGTTGTGCAAAATCACTAAAAATTTATCAGCAACCGTGAATATAAGTAAAAACATGCTGTGTTTTCACTTACATTGCTGCTGATCAAGAAAGCTTCCTGTTCCTACAAAAAAAAATCGCGATGCTTAGATTAATCGATAATGCTCAAAAATAAAACAATTAAACGCTTGTTCATCATTAATATCTGCAAAGTATTTGACTATATATCAACTATAAAAACTGTATATCAACTGTGATTACTTACAGTTTACACAATATGTCGAAAAGACTCTCTCCTCCCGGCAAAAAAATTTCAACTTCAAGAACATATCTGCGTGACACTTTTGCTATATATACATCAAAAATCTGATTGGTCATGAAGTTTTCGGTAAAATATAATTTTGCTTCATCAGAATACCTCTGAAATATAAAGGAATATAAACAACCTTCACCGGTACTCAATTAACAGTCTGTTGGAAGAGCTTTAACTGCTGTAAAAATTTGAATTATAAATGGAAAAAAACCTCTGAAATATGAAGGAATATAAACAACCTTCACCGCTACTCAATTAACAGTCTGTTGGAAGAGCTTTAACTGCTGTAAAAAAAAAAAAATTTTGAATTATAAATGAAAAAAAAAATGTTTTAGAGTAGTCTAAAACAATAGTGATGTGATTAAACGTGATAATATCAAAGTGCAAAATAAAAAATTCATGTCGCATACATTGTTATTGAAGGGTTTTGGGGCGGAATGTGAAAGTCGGCATGCAAATGTTGCTTTTAATCGATTTTTCAATTCCTCATCCACTTGTTCGCTACCACAAAAAAGTGCAGCATCCGATCCAACGATGCTGCTGACCTGTACAAATTCCCCATCACTTCTAAAATTCTCAATTTACTATATCAAGGTTTCGTTAGCTTAAAATAAAATCCCAGTGTCGCTTTCCGATGTTTGAATAAAAGATGGAAAAATTCTGATATTGTAATCTATTATATTAAAAAATTAGATTGGGGACAAAAAAATTAAAGAAATCATAAAAAAAGAGATAAGGTGCTGACTGAAAAGTAAAAACGAAGGAATATTTTATGGCTTAATGGCATGCATTTAGTGCATTATATTTTAAAGAAAAATTTTATTTTACTGATTCTAAGAAAAAGTTATACTTGATATCACGTTGAATGTCAAAGAGCAATCTGTGCCAAATATTATTTTATTGACTCTAAGAAAAAGTTATACCTGACATGGCGTTGAAGGTTAGGTATCAACAACAATCTATGCCAAATATTGTTGTACTTTCCACACAAAGATGTGGAGTAAATTTGCAAGTCTTCGAAACCATCTGGATTATTCAAAAAGTGCAAATAAAATAAACCCGGTCCTGAGTTCTATAAATTAAACACATGGAATCAACAGAACTGCCATAATTGTCTAGTCTTTCAAAACATTATTTTAATTGATGACATACTATAAACAAGCACAAATTAGTTCTTCGGAAAGAAATCATGACGCCAAAAACATCATGATTTCTTTAAAATAAGTCTTTCAATGAATGCTATTTTATTATTATTATAATTTCAAAACAATTTTGAACATTTAATAAGGTAAAATAACCTCAGTTGGAATACGTATTGCTCGGTAGTAACTCCCAGCTGAAACCAGTTGCTTCTCAGGACATCTATCATTCGTCTTCTCACCTTTCTTAAAAAAATATCCATTTACAATATTATAAAAAGTAATTACAATGCGATTTCCAAGATTTAACTTCCAGTGCGCTTTACAGTGATTTTGCAGATTTCGTCCTTCTAATGAAAAATCGAACTGTCACTTTACTGATTAGGTATGCACATAAAGAAAAAGAAATAGTAAATTTTTCGAGCCTCATCGGTTCAGCGATTATACTATAAGATGACTGAAGATCGTTCTGTACCTTTTAGACTATCTTCAATAAAACTATGTTATATACCTTTTTTCCATAGTATTGTTATAGTTTTTCCTAAATTAAAGCACCTTTATTTCCGCAATAGTTTACATTATATATTTCACAAATTTTAATTAGTGTTAGAAATTAATATTCAAATACCCCCTATTATATTGAAAATAACAGACTACAATGACAGAAAAAATCCCCTCTCAAACATATCCTAAAGAATCGAATCCATAAAGTTGTGAGATACACCTCACTATCACTTGAACACAATGAGATAACTGATCGTTCATCCTCGGCAAACGAATGTTCCGAATGTTCCGAATGATCATCTTTATCGGATAATAATAAATCACAGACATGATTGAAACATACAGCAGCGTCTTGTATCTGCCCTGTATAAGCAGGGTCTAAAAAGTAACAAATCATACAGTCATGATAAACTTTAGGTTAATTTCATCTAAAACTTTTTCGCGACATTTTACATCTTCCCTTTGTAAGTGATCATTTTGTATATAAGAATTAGCAGAAATTCAGTAACTTAATGAATTAGAGAAATTCTCTAATTTCTCACTCAATAATTCAAATTCAGTTAACGCTGCACTACTAGTAACTAGATGATACTTTTAAACAATCTTGAAAATTTGTATAGAAATTTTAAGCTAATCAATATGCATGATTTACACGATATATTTAAGCGCTTTTCTGTTATACCCAACACTTTTCCGTTTATTCAATGAAAACGCCGCAATATCTTCAGCATTTCAAATCTAAGAAATCTTGTATTACCAACACTTGCCAACTAACAAATAGCATTGCTTACACCAACAAAAAAAGAAACGACACCTTTATTATTTTCATGAGAAGCATTGACTGCCTGAATACCTTCTAGCAATATATTCCCTATGTCATGAATCTCTCCATTTTGGTTTCGTATTATCATTGTACCAACGAATGCTTCGCCGTTTTCTGAGACATGTTCTAAACATGAATTTTTTATTAATCTTCATTTCAAATCATTTATATTTTCTTTTTTTAAAAAGATTTCCCAAGTTTTCACTATACGCAAGTAAACAATAAGAAGCTAAAGAAACAGAATTGGAAGTAAATTAGCTACATAAATGAGAGAAGTAGTAAGAAAGTTTACTCAAGCGGAAAGCTACAATAGAATCGCTAATTGCTTCGTTAAGTTCATCATTTGATATCAGTGGTTCTTCAATATCAACATCCAGTAACATCAGAAAAGCTTGTGGAGGTATTTTCAGCAATTGCTCATCAATCACATACAGCTGGTCTAATCCTATCTCCATTGTGTGACCAGAATCAATCAAATAAGTCTTAAAAATTATTGAATAAACAAACAGATAATATCAAATAACAACAGAAACATTTAATAAACAGTCGAATTCCAAAGACTATTGATCTGCAGCTTACCGTACATGTCATGAAATGTGTTTTGCACATAACACATCCACGAACAAATCTTTCACCAATCCTGAAAATGATGTGATATATCACTAGAATTAAACAAAACTTTAAAATTTTGGTCAATCCTTTTACAAAATTTTCCTAAAAACCTATGAAATTTATAATTTTTATATGCTATCATCTATTTTTAAACCGATTTAATTCTAACATTCAATGCCACCATTAAAAACATAAGCTTATAAGTACGATATTTACACAAAAATTTTAAATAGCTCAAATATTGAATACTCTTACAATAACCTATATCTAAACTAACTTTGCAAGAACAATTTCTCCAAGTGCTGGATCGAAAAGAGATTTACAGTTGGCTAATTTCACATCGTCGAGTATTTTCTGCAAATTATCCAATAAAAAACGGTTCCTTTCTAGCGTGCCGAAGAATTTCTCCATATCTTTAAATAAAAAATAAGAATAATACAATCATGTTTCGCTGTATTTCCTAAATCAGTAATCGGTCAATCTACCGATATTTCATTGTCATTTACCGTTCGCTTTTTATTGACATGTTCCTTTATTTAGAATTAATTTCTTTGTTATCATTCTTAACAGTGTCAGATGCACTATCTTTTTAATTAGTTCTTAAGTAAATTATTAATAATTATATACATTTGTTTTTACCGCATGGACAAATTTTTCACCATATTTTGCAACCAAAGAGCTAATAATTCTATAACTTCAACATCCATTACCCGAGCCAAAATGATCCATTTGTTTCCATCAACTTAGAATATATTTTTCATTCACTACTAGTACTGTATTTTCGAAAGATGAAAAATTAATTTATCACCTTCAATGTTAGTAATTCGAACATAAACGAAATTATCAACAGCAGTGGGCAGTTCCAATGGTGGTAAATTGCAAATTTGAAATCGCGTGCTACTGGCCGGTCGCTTCATCGTTTCTCCTTGACTGTTTATTTCATAAGATATACCCTCTGGAAAAAAAGGACGTTTAACAAAAAGAAAACTCTCATTTTCTATTTCAGTATTTCATAATAAAACTATTCAAAATTTAAGTCTTCAAACTTCTCTATAAATCCTATCAATTCATTCTGGAATGTCTTTATCGAAACCATAAAAACATATGAAATCCATTACAAAACTAACTTATCAATGCCCTGGCGTAAAAATCGGAATAAGCGGAATTGTTCATAGTGCGAGAATGTTTGCCATAAACGATAAATATAAAAAATCTAGAAATCGAGCATCAGTACGATATTTTCCTTCGATTTGAAGCGAATACAGAGATGGGCGGAAGAGTAATAATTTCTTCAGCTTAACGTTTATTACTACGGCATCCTTTTATGCTTGCTACTTTTTTGTTGTAATTAATAAGAAATTGAAACTCACACTCTTTAGTTCCTCTTCTATCATACCCATCCTTTATACCTTTTGACCCTTAATAGCTTACAGGAAGATAACAAGGTCACATCAATCGTGTATGCTACCTCCACATCAACCCGTTCTATGCTATCATTTCGCAACACTGTCTCGTTCGCTTCTCTAAAAGCATGTGCTATTGAAAGCGTACGTATGAGTACGTACGAATAACAAGGAAAGGTAGTGTTATATTAGAATTAGTCGTCTATGCTATCTCCATACGTATTATCAATGAAGTGCTGAATAAACGTATGGTCGGCTACTGATGAAAAGGAACGGTGGCCTGATCCCAATGATAACGTGATCATATCAGAAGCTGACTCTAATAATAACGTAGTTTGATTGTCACAAACTTATTACTGTCACATTTTTTTTACTTTGGTTAATTGTTTTATCTTTATCAAAAAAGACTAGCAAGTCATTTAGGTCAAATTGATCCTCAAATGCCCACAGGTCAATGCCACAAACAATCTGATCTCTATCGATTTTATCAGGCAAATATTAGCGATACAAAAAAATAGGATAATTTACTTCAATAAAAATGTAATATATAACATAACAAATTATTTGTTTCCTGAGAAGTCATGAAGTACTTAATGCTTTTTTCTATCTTTTCTTTTTCAAATTTGTTATAAATTCTTTACTTTTTTTCTCTTCATTTTTATTAGCTCTTTTCAAATAGTTAGCTAGAAATTTTCGGAATGGAATTCAAATGTTTTCCAAATGAAAGCTTAATTCGAAATTTTATATTAGATAAAAGTTAAAATAGGTGAGTGATTTTTTTGATAATTGATTTGTTTCGAGTTATAATAAATTTTAGAATAATTTAAATATTACATTTTTCTTTCTTCCATAATGCTTAAGTGAAATACAAATTGGTAATGGGAAATATAATCATTTCTTTTGTTTGTTTATTATTCATTGCAAATCTGAACAATTTACGAGTAAAAATTTCACGGCAAAGTAATTATCGAATTTTTTACACCGTGGAATGTAAGGGAAATTGTTGACCGTATAGTTATTTTCGTATAAAAATGCATGCGTATAATTAAGGCTTATTGCCGTTCAGTTAAATATTTTGAGTTATTTCAGGTCATCCTTTTAAAAAGTGATGATTGCAAGAGCTTTTGACTATGTTATCAAATTTGTTTTATTTTCTGCTTTCAATCTAGCTTTAAATCATATAGATAATATGAACCTTTTTGACTATGGATAATATGCTAAATGCTTTGTTAGCCATTAAGCCGATGATGCAAAATCAAAGTCACTTCCATGTCATTATCATTTTAATAACAATTTTTTAATTAACAATAAAACTAAGAGAAAATAATAGCTTTTAAAAGGATGTCTACACATTTTTCTCAATGTTAATATACTTTCCTTCCAAAGAATTGAAAAAAAACCTCCCTTTCTCCTAAGATAATTCGTAATGTTAACTTTTGTATATCGAACACTATCGAACACTTCCATAAGCACTGAGAGCATTGCTCCGAAATAGGATTAATGCTATTTTAAATTTTGCTTTTTTGTTCAGTAAACTTTCCCAATTGATGAGAATGAAAAATTTGCTTACGTTAGGTGAAGCCATTACTGTGTGATTAAATAAAACGCTTTTACAAGTATAACTGAACGAGGTATACCTCGAAATAATCCCTATATTCACTTTTTTGTACACTTCATTATTTGAAAATGATACTTCAAGTACCATGTAATCACATCTTGTTTGAGCTATAAAAAAAGTAATTAGCTACGAAGATTTCCCTCAAAATTGCATTTTAATTAACTAACTTTTCGTTTAGATTACCTTTTCGAAAGTTTTATCGGAAGATATCTCTGAACTTGCAGATTTGCATCTGTGAATATCTTTTCCAATTTGCAATAATGCTGTAATAGTCAGAAGAATTGAAAAATTTAATACATTATGGGCGAAGATGACATCCCATATAAAAAAATCTGATTACACTCATTCTAAAGCTATGATCATGTACACATATAATTCAATGGAAAGTAATAGATACAATGTTCTGAGATTCATTTCACTTGTTAAATGATATGGTGGAAAATCCCATTCCACTTATATTTACAAATTAATACGAAAGAAACCCGAGGGAAGAAATACAGAAAGAATAGAAATAACATACACATATATAATAAAAAAATTGAAAATATTTGCTCAATTAGTACAAAAATTGGTCATTAAAGTTCCTCTAATGAATACAGCGTAAATCAATAATGATAAATAGAAGCTCAAACTTTTTCTTTGGAATTTACATTTTCATTTTTACGATGAACTAATTTTTGTACAGTTAATGAGAGATATAAGTTATTGCAGTTAGAAAATAACGTTGACCAAAAATTACTATCTAAAAAAGTGTCTCATGCATGCACAACAGTAGTCAATTCTGGAAACATTTTGATTCCAGAAAACTGATGCAAATCCAAAAAAAAACATATTCCTATATTCTGATGTCTGCCTATCTATTTTAATTCATGAAAGAAAATTTGGAAAAAAGTAATCTGAAAGAAAGAAAAAAAAAAGAAAATCGCCACTCAAAAAATTGCAAATAAAAAACTACAGTTTTGCATAGATTATTTAATCATCTTGCTTTTTATCTTCTCGATACAAACAGTTGACAAGAAAAGCCGCAATATCGGGATTAGCCCAGTAAGTAAAATGACTTTTCAACACAGACCAGTAACTGCGATCAGTAATTTGCGGCTGCACTTGATAATCCATACGATACGGCAATCCTTGAAAGTAAGTTCGAAAAATTTTTAGAAAAATATATTTGTATCGTAATAACGAATAAAATAAAGCTGTAATATGTACTGTTAAATTCATTTTATAAAAAAATACACCCCAGTATGTCAGGAATGCTACGACATTTCGCATATCTCTGATGCTGAAAGAACTGCCAAAGATAAACAATTGATGTAATCAGTACCATCTCCTCAGGAAAAACTAAGGTTATCCTCTCAAACATTAGCACACACCTGCCCGATAGTTACGCTATTAATAAGGTCATAACAGTAAAATTCAAAAAACAGTCAAGTTATGGAGCGGTAGTCAACAGCTGGTAAAAGAGATATGTGTGATAAGACAATGTTTTCACGTCTATCTGTCTATATTTCTTACCGTTTTCCAACAGTATAAGATATAAATGCATAAATGATCTGGTTTTTTTTCAATATAAATGATCTGATTATGATGATTAAGTTTTTCATGATAAATTAAAACCCACTTTCTTCTGGAGGAATTTCTTCTATCAATTTCTCGGCTTCACTTAATTTAACTTCCTCAAAAAATCCCTCATTAGTTTCTTTATCTTTTCGGTTGCTTCCGAATTTCCACCAACTTTTCTTGTTATCACCACTTTCTGATGGTGGAGGCGTTAAACTTAGCGGTGACGAACCTAAAAGGAAAAAAGGAAAAAAGTAAAAAAAAACCCGAACGAAATAATTTCTTACAATCACAAAATTTTTTAACTTTGCAACAAAACATGATAAACAATTTAAACCTATCCAATTTCTGTCGTGAAGATTTAGAATCGAATCCGTAAATGATCACACCTGGACTGCTAGGCCGTAAAGCTGACGAATCATCGCTTTCAAAATCATCCTCTTCGTCCATTTCTTCGTGATCTTTATCACCAACAACTGTCATCCCAGCATCCTTTTCTTTTTCAACCTTTTCCTTTATTTTTATCTTTTTGATGTAAGCTTTGTTGATCTAGAAAGGATTTAAATTTAAAAATGAAATATCTGGAGAAACAATAATTAAAAACGAAGTTAAGTTATGATACATACGATTATGAGGTAGTTAAAATAAAAATAGTGAAGTTCCGTCATTTGATACATACGATTATAAAATAGTCGAAATTGAGGCTGAAGGTCGAGAACAGAGCAAATAAAAGAAGTAGCCTATACTAAAATGAGAGCAAGAAATTCCATTTCCCATTCGACAAGACAGCAGTTAAATTACTGAAATTAGGAATTGCTGGATCTGCAGAAACTAAAATGTAGAGCATAACAAAGAGAAACATTCAATACACACTTCATAATCGGTTATTGTAGAATAAAGAACGTACTTCCGGTAAGAGAAGAGCATAATCTCGCAGTGATCGTAGATCAACCGAACTGAACAATTTTATAGGTCGAATTAAGCGATACTGTTTATGTACCAACGGTTCCAATCGGTATGCCTAGAAATATCGCTGATTAGAAACAAATAATTTTCAGTTTCGCAACTGTCATCTCAAATCATTTAGCCAAGATGGGACATTACAAAATTAAAAAATGTACCACTGGATCATATGGATGGAAAATATTATATATTCTCTTGAGACTATCTGTTTCAGGAACAAATGTTGTTGAACCTCTCATAATCAAAAAAACAGCGAGAGGCGAGCCGACACAAAACATGTTCCTAACCTGAAATAATCGATATGAGAAAGGAAATTTACACTTCTTGTAAATATAAACATATTAACTGTTTCTACAAACGGATTCATAAAATGACCTTAAATTTAAGTTTTTGTTTCTGCGTTATGAATGCCAGCTGAAATCCACCATAAAGTTCCAATAGCCTGAAAACAATCTAGATTTAGACTGTACCTGACAAAAAATATTTTCCATTTTGAAAACATTCTAAAAGATTAGCAAATTTAAATAAAGAAAAAATATTTAACTTTATTTAAAGATCTAAGATGGCTAGATTAGAATATGCAATTATCAGCAACCCTTTTCTACAATACAACAAAATCTGCTACCTTTTCGAACGACTAATTTCTTAATGTATATGTAAACATTTGCATAATAGAAAATGACTGAATCGTTAGAAAGTGAAAATATAATTACTTTAGCCGTGCTTCCCGAAAATCGTTCAGTATTCCAGCATGTTCTGCCTTCGTCGTTAACTGTTGCTCCTAAAATAAATAGACAGCGACTTATTTTAAATTAGTCTTCTGCAATCATTCTCGAACCACCGTTTTTAGGGATGCTTAGTACTCGTCCAGTCTATTCACAGTATGATTTGAACCCAATCGCCTTCCAATGGATATTCATAAAATATTTAGCTATAGTTTTCCAAAAAATACTCACAATCATTTCAGCCACATATTTGTCGTATAAAACAAGAGGAGACCAACAAGTGAGCAAATCATAGCACAAAACGGAACCAAGTGAGTGAGCATAAATCGAAACAGGTCCATTAAAATCAGGATAGTTTTCTACAAACAAACTGTAGACGTTATTTAGCGACCGTGTCAAGCCTTCCATAATCTGAAAATCTAAATAGGATTAATTCAGATATGCATTCAGTTACTGAAAATAGAGAAAATAATCATAAATTTGATTGATCAATGAAATAAAAAAATCTTGCAGAAGAAAAAAGACAAGAAATATATTAAAGTTAGTCGTCAGTTTCGTTAACGGTAATGAAACATTTCAACTGAGTAATGACAGCAAAGAAGAAAGAATAAACAAAGGAATAAATTTGTTACAATTCCAATAATTCAAAAGAAACATACATTCGAAAATACTCACTTCATTTCGATATAGCGGAGATTGATAATACATAATATCCATTGCTGTTGAATTTAAAGTATTACGCATTGAAGACATCTTTGGCAAAGTGACATAATCGGTAATACCATCATCCAAAATTAAACCTGCTCGCCATTCCACTGGTAAAACCATTGGACGACTTTTCTCATCCGAATAATGCTTATCCATGCAATTATATATGGCTTCACGAACTCTGCAACAAAAAAGACCTTGCTAACTCTTTGATCTAATTCAATGACTAACAGCTGAGATTAAAATAATCGACACTTTTAGTTATATCGCAGCGTTCATTGCAAATATAATCGTGCCCAATATTAAAATAACAATATATGATGAATTTGATATAAAAATAAATATAGAAATTATTGAAACAATCACTAACAAAAGCTCAGACAAAGGTCAAAATCGTCAATCGAGTAGTAAGTCTTACTGGTCAGTATTTTTTGCAATTAGATTTTCATATCCTTTCTGCCCAATACCATGAACAACCAAAATCAAATGTTTGATGATTCGTTTACCATCATCCCATTCCGCTTCTTCATATCCACGTTTTAGAGCAGTTCCTTTACCCCAAGCTATATAACGCAGCAATCGACTTGTTTTAGAATTGTTATACAAGGTAATATCGATAACGGAATTCCATCGTACTTCGTATTGATCTTGTAGTTTGAGTTCCGCAAGAACTGGAAAATGAAATTAAAGAGACCGAACCAAAGAGTAATTAGAGCTTCTTTAAAATATCACAATATGTATTTCAAAATCTAAACTTTTGAGTGAGATTTAAAACTGTAAGATCATGTACAAAAATTATTCGCAAAAAATGTGCCTGTTAACTAATAACACCAGAAACTAACTTGGTTTTTTACTCGACTCTTTTTCTGAGAAAACTGGTGCATCAGGAATTGTCTGAGAGCGAAAAATATGTAAATGATGTGTCTCGATGGGATCAGCCATACTAGGATCAATTGGTTGTAAATTTTCCGACAGAAACCAGGTGCCCCGACGAATTTCGATCGTGTCATCTAAAAATATTACTTATTTAAAGAACATTAAATTTTCTTGGACGAACGCATTACTGGTTGTATGCAACCTAAGAAATAAAAAGTTTGAAGAAGTGATCTACAATAAAGAAGCTTCAATTCAAAAAAAGTTGAATGCATTTTATTTGTATGAGAAACTAAATCAAAAACCTTTCCAATAGATAGAATTTAATATGGTGAGATCCTCAGAGGCTCGATATAATCCGTCTAATACTACCACCGACGTAGGCATTTTCATAATTCGTACATATGATTCGGTAGCCTGATCCAAATCAATCTGCATTTGCTGTCGCCAGTATACTTCCAACAACAACGAATCTACTCCTAAAATACAATTCATAAATAATGACAGCATATCATTTATTAAGGAAATAAAAATGAACTTGATATAACCGAAACTGATTTCGCCTTTTTAATGGCTGCTCTTTCGCTGAAATGAACACAAAGCAAATAGGGAAATGTGAAATGAAATTCGGCTAATATCTTCAAATTCATTCTTACACTTGTGTGTAAGGCGAGCCCATGACTTCGTATTTAAAAGAAAAACTAGTAAGACTGAGAATGATCAATTTATAATATAAATTAACCTTTAAAAGGGGTCCATTTTGTTTCTGTTCCGCTTTTCCGATGAAACCACCTAACTTCGGCACATTTCAGTTCTGCGACGCGACGTTTTTTATACCTTGGTGGCACTAACGGCGTTTTCTGAGAACTGCTAGTCACTGGTAAATCTTCAACTTGTATTGCTAAAGCTTTGGATGATAAAGCGGTATCATTTGAACTAGTAATAGGTGTTACTGTTGTTGAGAGATTTTCGATTCCAACAGGAAAATGTTCGGCAGTTGGTGTGCTATAAACATCATTAATTTGTTCCTTCAATTCCTTTTCAGCCGGTGTTTGATCTTCATTCACTTGGCTATTTTCGGCCACTTCTTGCGCAGTAGTAGCCCTGCCCGAACTCATCTGGAAAAATAAAATGATATATGGCAAAAAAATAATTAATTAATATGTCAGCCAGGATAACTGACACAAATAAAAAAATTTTATTAAATAAGGCCATAATGAAAACGGATAGTATCAATAAATGATGATGCATTTTTTTTTTACTATCTGCAGTTAAATTGTTTAAGATTGAATCGTATGGTTTTGCTTTGATAAACTGAACGTAACACTGAGAAGTCTTGCAGTTGAAGTTAATTAGATTGTCAAGTTTTTAAAATATATAACTGCCGGAACATATGTGCTAGTGAATTGAAATTCAACAACAAATTACATGAATGCGTCAGATCGACATTTGAAAAGAAGCGCTATGCACATAATCGTTCAACGTACTAATATGCTAACAACATAAATAGCAAAGAATACATCTCGCTAAAATTGAAGAACTAATCAGTCAACATTCAACTTTTCATTTTTTTTAGGATAAAAGGGTAATATATTAAAAGCTCATTTGTTCAATAAACCAAAATTTCTCTCTGCTAAACATTCATTTCAGATTCAACGTTATGCTATATATTCCCATCACATATGAAATTTGAATTAGTAAATAGTTAATACGTGATTCACTTGATTAATCATACATAGTATATTCAAATGGATGAATACAAAAAACGTTTTTCAACATAAAAAATGAGTAGGGCAGGAATAACTAACACTGAAAAGTCATTATTGAAAATTTATCTTTGCACTACTTTTTTTTTCTATTATTGAAAAGCATTTTTTCGAACATATAATTATTCCAAATTATTCTTTTTTTCTTCCTTTCGTCTATTTTCAAAAAGTTCTATTCAAGGTTGAAAACTGCTATCGAGTTTCATCATTTAACCAAACACTTTTTCTTAGAAAGCTCTTAAAGATGACGGAAGTGCCTTTTATCGTTCGTTTCATGAAAGCACTTCCCCGAGGGTATTTAGCTCTTCTAAATCACCACACCTTCCTTTTTATTTTTTTTCTTTCGTTATCTTTCATTTTCTTTAAAATAGAACTCAAAAATAAATTTTCAAAATCGAACTGATTGTTATAGAATGGAAAAGTATATAGCACTTATGTATTTGCTTGCAGTTCTTATGTGAAGGAAGTTAGGAGGAGTTAGCAGTAAAATTAACCCCGATCTTACAAGGTATAATCTATATTCAAATTAGCCAGCATCAAAACTTTTCCATCATATATCAAATAAAAGTAGTCTAGAGAAACCGAAAAAATGAAAAAAAAAAGTAAAATTGTAGTAGGAATCGATAAAAACAATTAAACAGGAGCAGAGTAGAACACATAAATCAATGTAAAGCATGCGATCCACTATTTAAAACAACAAAACATTTCTTATTTCCCATTTACTCACAACATGTCCCCTCGCATATTTTTGAATTGAAAGTCGAAAAAGATAAAATTTCCTCATGAAAAGGCGACACTCTTACATTTGAACTGAATAATTTAGGAGTTAATTGATCTCCACCTTATCAACCTTAATCGCTAAAAAGGATATTTCATCAATCATCAATAGCAATGCAAAATAGTTGAAAGTCTGAATACTTCAGTTATTCCTAATTAGCTAAGTAAAAATTTACTGTAGTTGAATTTCAAAAATTATGCAAAATAAATTTCAATTTCATAATTGCCAGTAAAGTGAAGACATTTAATGATAGCGTGATGAAAAAAAAGTAAAAAATGATGCTAAAGAGAAAATTCGCAGTGACAAACTTATGCTACATATTTTTCCTGCAATTCAAACTGTGTTAAAAAGATTTAGAAAAACAAAGTCAAAAGGATGAAATTTGAGAAAAAATTTTAAAACATTAAAAACAAATCCATGAAAATGAGATAAGTTGAGTGATGAGAGAAAATCATCCAAACTATAATTTATATTTTCTATCACTGCCTGCATAACGAAGTGCCTGAATATAATATGACATCACTAGTCTATTTTTTTTCATGCATATTCAAATAATAGCAGTAAACATGAGCGGTTGAAAATCGAATTTTCAACAACACTATTTTGTTTTTAAATTCATTTAAATAACGATGAATTTTGGCTCTTTTATTTTTTTCCGATAAAACAGAAATTTTTTGAAGTGAAAAGAGGAATTTAAAAGACTACCCATATAGATAATTCGAAAGGAGAAACATTTTTCTCAAGCTCACGCCTATAATATTCATCAAAATATTTTTTTAAAAAAGAAAATGAAAAGAATTGCAAAAACTTATTTATTTTACGATGTAAAAAAGATTACAAATATATCAGGTAAATGCAAAACAGAGAGAATATTGGCATGTTTTTAAAGAGTGCTCTTAAAATACTTATTTTTCTTTCTTGCTTGGAATGGAAAACTAAGATAAATAAGGTACTACCGCTTTTGCATTTAATATTTAGAAAAATTAATTAAAATCAGAAAACGGGTCGATATTGCTTTAGCTCAACTTTTATGACCTAAATGAATTGGAAAAAATATGACAAAGAAAGAGGAAATGGAGATATTTTTACATAAGAAGATATACTTTAATGTAAGTTCAAAGAAATCCGCTAAAACATTTCGCAAAGTCGACACGTATGGAACGATTCCACTGATTAAATTATTTCAATTAATTCCGCTCGAAATAATTAAGCTTATGTTGTAAAAAAGCTAGTAATCATATACCGTCATCTCTTCTTTACAATTTCAAACATTTTAATATTCTTTAGTATACATTGTAACAGAAGTGAAATGTACGACATTTGCCAAGCCTTCCGTCGTCTCGCAATTTTTTTTCATAAAGATAGCGCAAAGAGAATTGTCATATACGGAAACGGTTTCCGTATAGGTGAGACATGATCCATTCAGTTACTGACACTTCACTACTATGTGAACCTATTAGCAATGATTCATTGCTCTGACGCATACATCAAAAGACCATGAAATATAAGAAATGAGGCTGAGCATTCTGACTACTGACGATTATTCACTTTCTCATTAATTACCTGGCATTCGTTGATTAATCTGTCTTATTTAATGTGTCTATAATTGAAAAGTTAATTTAAAAAAGTACATTCAAGAAAGAGAAGAAAGAAAAGGAATAATTAGCTGAAATGAAAAAATCAGAAAGTTAGAAAAAGAAATTGAAGTAATAAACCAATCTAATAGCAATATGATGTTGCCTGCGGAAGAATTTCATAACACCGAGCTATTGCAGACTGATCGTTCTAAGCAAACATTTAACAGACAAATGCTGTTAGCAATGAGTTATACATTGCTGATAGCATCCATTTCAATTCTCATTTTCAATTAATATTATTTCGTAATTCAATAACATATTCTTTGCATATATACATATTTGAAAAACTGAACACCGTTTAATTTATTCATATGAAAAGTGAGATCTACTACCTGTATAGAACTGTACTCAATACAAAGATCAAAGATGAGAAGGCCACCTCCAACAGCTGCAAGGATTAAAATCGATCAAATCATTGTTGATCAACATACTGTCAACAATTTTCAATAAAAAAAGCATAAAATCACGAAAACCCGTATTTCCCCTTTCTTTTCCTCCATTTCCTCCCTTCCCCTTTTCGGAAAAAAAAACAAATCTAAACGGAAAATAACTGTTAGAATGATTTTTTAAGATGCTCACTTTCCATCCTAAAAATAAGCCCAATTAATTGTCACTGTCAACTAGCCGACATTCAATATATCCAGTGAAATACAGCCTTAATGAATTATAAAATAAATAAATACTGTTTT
>UPTC01000324.1:0-34111 GCA_900537255.1 Acanthocheilonema viteae
CAATTTTTAGGTTCACCTAAGCGTTACTTTAAATTAATTTCTGGTGCAACATATTTTACAAGGAAATAAAGATTGATTTTTCTATCTTCAACATTTTGATGCTTCGTTTCAAGCTCTAAATTTTTTGTTCTTTCTAGTGTATTTGTTACTAAATAGCCTGAATCAAATATAATTCAATATTTCTGTTTCTCACTCTCGTTTTTCGAACTTTTATTAGCTTCGTTTTAGAACTGATAAAGTTTCTCGATTCTTTCTTACCCCACTGAAAAGTGTAATGTGCTAGAGACTTTCCAAATGGTTCAATCTTTTTCACTCAAATTTGAAGTTTTGCCCAATTGTAAGAATTATTCACATTTTGGGGGAATTTAAAATTTATTCAATTTAATTAAGTTCACGGATCAATTATTTTTAAGATTCAATTAATTAAATCACTTCTTCACTTTCATAGTTTCAAGGGTTATGCATTCCTGATAAATTCCTCTGTTAACGATATTTTCATCAGGAAGATTGTTGATTTACTTGAAGATTATTATACAGCATGAAATGTATAGAATTGATTTTCGAGCATGAAATAAATCTAAATGAGTAGTATATTATATCTTACCGCTGAATTAATCATCTCTTTATCCTGTTAAAAAAATCCCTGTCAGAAGTTCCAGCACTTTAAACATTAGCCTCCAACGACTTAAAACTAATCGGCATCTCCCTTCTTCGCACTACAATCATTTATAGCTCACTTCCCAACCATTCTTTTTATAAATCTCTCTCCTCTCATCTGCTTTAATAATATCCCTTACATGAAGTACACCAAGACTCCTTATCCATCCCAATGTTTTTTTTTTCAATACATTAAATCTAATTTTTTCTTAATTGTAATTTTTGTAAATTTTTCAATTTCATAACTGTCAACAAGCTGTTCAAAATTTTTTAACTATATATACTTCACTGTTGATTTGCTTTGACCTTACTTGTCAAATGAACATTCTGGCTTTTTATCTTAAAGAAAGAAAGAATGGAATGCTAATATTATGTAAGATCCAGCATCTTGCGAAATCGAAATCATATCAGGAGAAGGAAACGAAAATTTTGTATATCTTGTAATCGATGAATGTTTTAGAATTGTGTGCTAAGATCAATTTGAGTGTTATCGAAAATTAAAAGTAAATAGTAAGTGAGAAGAATAATTGTATTCTTATAAAGTCATATAAATAATGTTAGTTTGTAATTTAATTCAATTGAGGAAGTCAGTAAAAAACACAATTATGGAAAAGTGAGATTATCATTGCTAATTAATAAGTGTGTTCAACCAAATGCGTGGCTCTCAGTCTTTCTGAATTCTGTTGATTCTGCTATCTCTCTTTGATTTTATTGTTTGAATTTGTTGAAATAGAATTAAATTTGACTAAATCACCATAGTTTAATAAAATCATCAAATATTTTGTTGATTTTTGAGGACCACAAATAAATTAAAATATTATTATACGAATACGCTAATTTCTTTTCAGCGATATATTCTGTTTGTGTACGTGTACTCCAGATTGATTGTTTTTCAGATTAGCTTATTGTAATTTATCAATTTCAAGTTCTCTTTCAATCAGTATGCTATCTTTGTGTCATAGTGCGCATCTCAGGATGCTCACTTCAGCAACTACGCTACATCTTTGACAAAATTCAAAATATTAATCCATCAAATATTTAAAATAAAACCCTAGTAGTAGCTTGTCATAATTACTAATAATTATGTAAATGAACCAAGTAACTGAATTCCCAAAGAGAAGAGCTAAATGTACTGATCTTCATATTCCGTGTTTTAGAAGGCGCATCAAGAAGAAATATATGTTAATTATTTCCAAATATTATGTCATCATATTGATGATGACATAATATTTGGAAATAATTTAGAATAATAAGGTGCTTAATTTTTAATATTAAATATTATATGGTACTTTTATTTATTCATAAAATCCATTTTTATGTAATTTTAGCTCGATTATTACGCGATACATCAATTTTAAATATCGGAGAAACGACGTAAAATTTTCTTGCAACAATTTGAAGGTACCTAACTTTTTTTCACAAAAAAAGTAATATATTCACTTTTGAATAATGAATTTAAATATTTATGTAAGATGGTTGACAAGACAACCATAAATGACCTGATGAGCATGATTTCAACAGCGGCAAATAGAGAGTGAAATTTTCATATTTGTTAATGATTGCATGACTTTATGAGTGCAATAATTTAAAATCTTCAATGTTTGCTTTATTTTATATATTGTTTAATTTTCATAATTGAATTTCCTTTAAAATGCCAACCATAAATGACCTATGATTATTAAAGTTAGATTAGAATTTGCAATTTGAAGTGCTATGTAAAATTTTTTTTAGTTTTGAAAAATGTCAGTGTTGCACTTTTATCATATTTGTGAATTTCAACTGTTTTGTTTCCCATTATATCATTTCCTTTCTATCACTAAATGGTTGGAATTTATCTTTATAGTGTTATTCATATTTAGCGACTGTTTAGGTTTACCTTTCGTCATCTACGAGTCAACCAAATACATTTCGTTCATATAAACCAAAATTTCTTTTACTTTGCAAATTCAACAAATTGACGGTGAAAAGTTTTTAGTAGTAAATATTATATATTGAAGAAAAAAGATGTCAGTGTTGGTATCGGCAAAAAATAGTTCACGGAGTAATTGGTCAGATATTAATTGTGACGAATTTGATGAAATTTATAACATTCAGGTACATTTAGTTTCATTTTTAAATTTTAATTCAAAATTTACTTGCAATATCTCAGAGTGTTCGAAATTTACAATCTGAAACAAGAAATGAATAGGGGAGCTTAATTAACTTTAAGGTAGTTAAGACTTGAATGCGTTCTCTATGATTACAACTTTTTGCATTGATTTGTTCAAATTCATAATATCACTAGAAAAATTTAATAAATTTATGTTAAACAAGTCTTGTTTGCTTAAAAGTTCCATTTTTTTTCAAAAGTTAGTCCTGCAATTGAGTAAATAAATATAAATATATCTTTTCTTAAATTTTTAATTACAAATAAGTTTAAAGTACAGTTTTTTTTGAAAATCCGAAATTTTTGGTGACATGTGTAATTACTGCAATTAAAAACGATACATCACACATCACTGGAACCAACAATTTCTTCTTTTCTTACCCCCTTAGCTTCAAAAATTTCGGATTTTCAAAACTGCATTTTAAACTTATTTGTAATTAAAAATTTAGGAGAAGATATATTTATATTTATTTATTTCCACAACAGTCGCTTGTTATTCATTAATTTTTGATCAATTTTCATAGAAATTTCAGAATAACTTTTTATGGCAGCATCGTGGCGAGAGCTATGTTTTGTTGTTGTACGGCCTGGTATGCGTTTTTGGAACATTAGCTAATTTAATTGTTCTCATTGCATTCTTACGAACTTCGCATATACGTAATTTACGCAACTACTTTATTGCAAATTTGGCTGTGTCAGATCTTTTACTATGTGTTATCACCGCACCTGTCACACTTTATCTTACAAGAAATCTGTTTTGGCCATTTGGCAATTTTGCTTGTCAAACGGTTGGTTTTTGACAGATTACAGAAAGACAAGAAAAATGAAAAAATTAATATTATGAATTGAGAAAGTAACACGAGAATCTTTAAGGTTACAAAAAAATGACGGCGGTTTTTGAACAATAATTATAGTTGGAATCATTTATATAAAACAGCTAATTTTTATTTGTCTCTAATGAATTTTTCTACTTGCTAACTAACAATTTCAGTCAATTACATGTAACTGTTTATGATTTAATATATTCATGAATTAATTCTTTCATTATTTTAGTTAGCTTCGGTGCAAGCTGTAAATATGTTTGTATCGTGCATGACACTTGTGCTAATTGCTATGGATCGAGTTTTATTAACTTTGTGTCCTATTAAATGGCAAGTATCAATTCTCATTGACATGACACGTATTTATGCTTTAGAACGGCTTTTAAAGTTAGAAAATCAAATTGTTAGGCAATTTTAAAATTAATTTGCATATTTATAGGAAGTTTGCTGCAACAGCTCCAATCATATGTTACTGTATCGTTTGGCTGACATCACTTGTGATTGCAGCACCTTACTTTTTTGCTGTTGCTGCTGAAGATGTGATGCTTGAACCGTGGAATCAACCCTACATCGATGTTATGGTATGGTACAGGAAGAAATTAATGTTTCCTTATAGAAATAACTAACTCATAATAAATTATAGTTTTTAGTTGATAGGTAGAAGATTTAATCAACTTTATTCAACAAACTCGCAAACTTGAGATTATTGCTAGTCTTCTTAATATTTTATTTTTTGGTGATTATCAGGAACTGATTTATATTAGAGCAAGTTCCTTTTTAGTTTTTTCTTCGACAGTCAAACTAGATAAGAATTGTGAAGTTCTCCGGGAGCCGGGAAATTGTCAGTAGTGAGAATAGAAAAAAAATCCATCTTTTTGCTTTACAACAATTTCTTTTGTTGATAATAAAATTGATGTAAGCAGACTGAAGTATTTTATTCATAATCTTCCCTCAAAAAGTCAAAATGCAACTCTGTATTTAAGGTTGATGATGATTTTTAGCTTCATATATGTGGACGTAAGCGACCGCAGACATGTATCGAAAAGGCTTGGCATCGATTGCCTTTCTCAAGGCGTACATACACACTTTCAGTACTGGCCATACAATATTTGCTTCCAGTTACAGCTTTAGCATTTAGCTACTCACAAATTGGTTCCGCCATCCGTAAACGTGTGAAAGCGAGCACAGCGATTGATCAGCAGCGTCGACAAGTTATGATTCAGAGAAATAGGTTAAATTCTTTTCCAGATAATTGCTTTTAAAAAAATAGAAAATAAAACAGTGTTACTTGCTAGTTTTGGTTGACAGCATGGATTGATGATGTTCAGTTAGAGCAGTTATAAGAACGTTAAAATATTTTTGAAATGGAGATTTTCAGAAAAGCTTTACTATTGCTGATACTATTAGTATTGATTTATGCAGTAGCATGGTTTCCAATGAATGCTTATAATGTCCTCAATGTCCTCGAAGTAATCGAATTCTCTCAATACAGGTATATTTTGTTCGTTAGAAATTATTCGTAGATATAATTTCTCATCTTAACTTCTGTGAAATCACCAATTCAAACAGATAGGGCCATTGCATATAGTTCAACAATGATCGTATATCAGTCATATCATTACAGTATCTCAATTCTATTTTCAGATATTTATTTTGTCATTTAGTTGGGATGACATCTGCATGTATAAATCCCATCTTATATGCATTGATAAATGATAGTTTTCGAGCGGCTTTCATTTCTGTTCTTCGACCATTTATTCGTCCATGTACAACATATACAACCATCTCAACAAACAAACAAAACACTTATACATTTTCCTTTAACGAACACCAACTACTCAGAAATCAAGAAGTGCATATATCAATTTTTTATCAAATTTTTTTGCAGCTTTAAATTATTTGGTAATATTGAATGAGTAATTTTAATGTTTGAAAGTTAAATGTAGAAAAGTTAAATTTTAGCAGGACGTTTTACCAGCAGCCGCCGCCTTAAATGGAACATGTAAAAATGTTTCAGCTTATCGATTGATCACCAACAATAACCGAAATTCCGATGTACAATTTAATGCTACTTCTAACACATTGTTTTATTACCATTAACTTCATATCACATTTCTAGCATATATCAGTGAGTGATCGAGCACTTGTAGATATTAAATTTTAGTTTAAATAGTTTTCATTTATACAGGATGAGAAAAGCCCTTGTGAATAAATTCTTATCAACCCAGAATAAATCATTTCAGGCAGTAAAATACATAACAGATGCTCGACAATAGCTTGTTTGTTCGTATTAGTTGCAGATACTTACATAATTTTTGTGAAATTCAGCAAACTGTTCATAAAATTGAATAACTTCAAGTAGAAACAAACTACTACGAAATTTTTTTTAATACTAAACTTCCAACTAAATTATTTTGAATAAATGCACTCCAGAAATTTTCGCTATGAAAATTGTTGCGAAGTGAATGACAATACTGTAGCTGCGCATTTGTCGGCGGAAATCTTCAGCATGAGCTGATGTAGAGACTTAGAACACGATGGACAATTCGCTAATCAAATCCTCTACTATGCGACCTTTCCGCTTAAAAGTCCCCATACTCGTGCGCTGATTCCATGTCCCATTTTCATTCTTTAAATTTGATTTCACTATTTATTCTCTGTTTTGTCTACTCATGGGCGATTCACCAATTACTGTGAATTTATGTTCAGTTATATCCTCATCTGTTCTAGTAAAAAATTACTTACTAGCTTATAAAGCTTGCCAGTCGTTTACGTTGTGCTGTGAAAAAATATTCATGGATTATCAGAACTACAATTCGTGACACTGCAAGATTATTCCACGCTTCATATTTAAATTACTAAAGTTGTGCTATATTTCGCCTCATAATTTCTCAATCTGCTATTTACAATCACATCACCTACTGTAGCAAATAATTACATGTTTAAGAAAAATTATGCTTAAAATTTTGTTTTTGTACTGGGAGGAAATTGAATTCAATTTTTGATGTTATCATTAGCTACACTGGAAATTACTTCTAGACCATGGTTTTTAACGAACGAGCCAAATGAAAACTTCACGAAAAACAAAGCCACGCAAACCAGCGAACATTGTACTAAATTTATCGCCTGAATTCTTAATGTAAATGGTTGGTATAAAATATCTAACAAAGTCCTGAATCAGGTAACCATCATCTTAAAACAAACAAACACTTCCAAAAAAATCTTTGTTATATTACACCAAAACAAGAGCCGGTGTTGATAACAATTATCATGTGTATATTGAGAGTGAGTTAAAATGAGTAGAGTGAAATGCCCAATGATGAAGCAATCAGTATATTTCATCATTTCTTTTCTGCTTTTCACTGATTTTCCTGAATGGTTCACATTTCTTGTCCCTATAAAATTTTGTCTTTTTTTTTTAATTTCTGGTTTCTTTTGTGTATTATGTTTAATACCAACATTTTTATTTTTTTATTTGCCTCTTATTTCTTCCAATTTCACATCCGGGATGAAATCATCTGTGAAACATTTGGGAACAAATATTTATTTCCAATTTTATGGCAGTTATTTTTTACTTTCCCAGTTACATTTTACACACATTTCTTTCCATAGTAAGAAGTTGCCAATTTCTTTATTGTAATAAAGAATATGAAAGAAAAGTTAGAGTAATCCTTGAAATCCTGTTCGGTTAAAGACATCAAAAGATTCCTATTCATACATTGCAGGCACATTGTATTTTCTTAAAAGTGTTAACCATTATTCAATTTTGTGATTAATATCCATTTATGTTTGGTAGATGTTACTTTACCTTTTTGTATTGTTGGTGATGCTTTGTTGGTGAAGCTTAATTATCATTAGCGAAATATACCAATGATAATTATGTTTACGTAGAATTTTTTTATTTCCTTTTCTTAAAACTGGCTATAAAACTGATATTGCTATGAGTTTTTATACGCAAGTAGAAATCTATACTTTTTAAGCCAATCTTCTGCCAAGAACTATTTTTTCTAAGAATGTTAATTATTATTCGATTTTTTTTCTCTTTTTGCGATAAACTCAAGGTAAACTTTGTGTTTAAAACTTTTAGAATTCTTCATTTTACATTATTGTCAGCCAGGAGACAAGAAAAAAGGTCATGTGCCAGAATATTAAAATCAATATAAAAAAATTTGTTAAGAACATTCGGAAGTATAAGCGGATAATTTTTGGACAGAAAAGGTGTTCAAAGAATATTTCGGGAATAATTTTGTTGGACTGCTAAATAAACTTGTAAAAGAATCATTAGTATGAAACAGCCGTTAGGCTTTCTTTCTTAAAATAAAATTTATGAAATTATGTAATGTTTACCATATAAAAACTGAAATTCTTCTTACAGAGAATATTTTATTCATTTGATTTGCAAGAATGCTGTTGTTTCATTTGCTGCTCTTTCTCGCTACTATCTTTTTAGCTTCATCAGGTTGATTTTCATTTGATTCAAAAGAGAATGGATAAATCAAAAAAAAATTAAAACGTCTCATTGAAAATTTCAAAATACAATTTTAATTTATGACGAAAGCACTTAAATCCTGCTGACGAAATGTTCAATTCAGTGGTTTCATACACATTCAAACAAACACTAAACATTTCTTTTATTGCCAAATAATTCGCTTTTTACACCCAGCATATTCCACAATGCATCTGAGAAAGAACGATTCTGAAAATACTATTCAGTATAAGCAACCAAAGTAAGTATTTCTATAGTTCAAAAGAAAGCAGAAGTTTTTCCCAACATTTTCTGATACTCTTAGTTCTCTTTTTTGTTTGAGCAAAAACAGCTTAAACTATGATCATAATTTCTCCACATTTATGCAGTAATGACAATTTCTAAAGATTAGAAATAATCTCTGTATAAAAAATAATCATAAAAATGCTTAGAGTTATCTTCAACTAATATAGTTGATATATAAGACTTACAAGTTTCTAAGAATTTTCGAATAGCTCCATTCGATACTTATCGAAGCTCAAATCCCTTTCAAAAGTTTGTCAAGAAACTAAAGTAGACTTAATTAATTACTCCCTGCTTCCTACTAAATCAAAATTAGGGTTCTTATCCAAAAAATGCGTCACACTATTCATCAATGGACAGTGATCGGAAATGTAATATAGATTAAACGATGTGCACAAACGAGAAATCTTTGAAAATGGAGACATGAAAGCAGGAAATAAAGTTATTAAAAATTTCATGGTTCAAGAACAAATACTGCCAGTGACCAGTTCATCAATAGTACCTATATACAAGCGTACCGAATTTATGGGTTTGTTACTATTATTGCTAATTATTACCTGGTTGGTAAATGAACAAAGTGTGATCAAAAGTTCATCACAAAAATGGTTAATACAAATAATATAAAAAATGTTTGCAAATTAATAATTGAAAGAAGCTATATGCTATTACAGTCTTATCGGCGGGTATTGTACTCTACTGGATTCTGATAGTATTCGTTGGGACGATATTAATAATGTGCTGCATATGTACAAGATTCCGAGTAAAGATTAATAATGAGGAAGTTCATAAAAAAAAAGTGGAAGCTAAAACAGAAGAATGATAACACTGATTCTATATCATCTTTTTCTTCCTCTTCATCACATGCTTAACACTTGAAAAATAGGAGAATAAACTATTTGATACACGTACACAAATATATGCAACAATTGCATTTCATACATCTGTGCGATGCTATTCTTTAGTTTTGATTTTCAATTGATGAGTAAAAATGTTTAACTTCTGATTATTCTCAAAGATTTTTCAACGGTTTTCTTGGAATTTTAGAGTTTGAATTTTATAGCTTCCTTTAGAAATATTGGTTTATTCTTAAGATTATGGAGATTAAAAATAGTATAATTTTTTTCGCCTCTGAAATTCTTGCATTATACTTCTGATATTTCAAAAAACTTTCTTTTCGATTCAAATTTCTTTCAATTTCATATAACCAACTTTGTAAATTAGTTTAAAATAAAGAAAAAGCACATAACCATGAAGTACACAGGAAAGATGATAATGGAAAAATGATATTCATGTTACATTTTGAAAATATTTAATAAATTTGACGCCCAACACGATTTTTCCTAGCATTACGTATAGTTCTGCCAGTTTAAATAATAGATCTTATTGTTTTATAAATAGTATCGTAGTTAAGAGTCTTCCTGCTGCGTGTGCAATATCCTGCAACATACAACATGACCTCTTTGAACATTAAATGAGTTTTAGTATTCTGCATCTTATCGTTTCTTATCAGATATGATAATCAACATGCTAACAAATTTTTCTGATTGACTAGAGCACTTTGTATTTATGATACTCTCAATTCACTTATCAATTTTTGAAAGTTGCTATTGGAGAAGCAGAAAAAAATTTAGCAATCTTGGGACAACCTCTTTAATAATTTTCTTTAGCCATATATTAAAAAAACTAACGATGCTTGATTATAAAAATAAATGAGATGAAGTAATAAATCTGCTGAATCAGCAGTTGGATTTCAAAATCATTCAAAAATCTTGCCGAATGTGAGAAATGAGAAAAACGAATACACATACTTACTAAAAAACACTTTTCTTTTGACCCATGGGATAATCTGGATTGGGTATCACCATTTCCTGCATCCTTCTGAAACAAAGAAAAATTTCAATAAAATTCTTAGAAGTGATTTTTAAAAAATTTTTTTTCAAAAAAAAATTTAAAATAGCATTGTAATTAGTTTAGTTGGAATCAATAAATCCTTTAGGAAAATTGTAAGAAATCAAAAAATTTAAATCCCTATGTTAGAAACATTTAATTGAATGAGTTTTAAAGTTAAATCGATAAATAAAATTCAACATACTTGCTCTTTTGCGAATGTAGGTCGTTTCGTTTATTGATTGTAAATATGTTTTCTTCAATAGAAAATTTTCTTTTATCAGTTAATGCATTCTGAACAAAATTCTGGTGATAACTCTGTTCAACATCTAAATCGTATCTACTGGAACATAATATCCCGTGTGTATCAATGGTTATTCCACCTCCATTTCCTATTGTTTTCACCATACTCTCTTCCTCTCCAATTGGCATTTCAAGCATCTGATAATAAAATTTATTTGATGTGTAGTATTTCCACGTGGGAAATTTTTTTCAAGCTAAATTTTCTTCGAACAACATCATATATTGTTCTATCTGGTTTGTGAAAAATTCTTTGATAAGAAGAAGTTGTCGAGAACAAACTCGAAGTTATTTCATAACGAAACTATTATCAGATCAGATCAATGATTAAGTTTTCTTTAATTCATCTTTGGTCGTCAACTGCTGTCAACTATTAATGCAAGGTTCACGATGCATTTTAACCATCAATTATCCACTATCAAATTTAACTTTGGTCCCTTTCTCCTTCACTCCTTTCGCCCATATTCCCAACACATGTTAACTACCCATACTTCAATCACACCGCCAAACCCTTATCTACATAACTATCCCCTTTTTTTCTAAATATATATACATACATTAACGGTAAGAGGGATCATTATCATCATTTTCCAACAACGTTCTTTTATTACATCATTCTTCGACATCACCTCGCTCCTACATCAAACTTATTTCGAGATCGTTTGACTATCATCCGACCTTAAAACCCAACCAACTTGCCATACGTTATTAGCAGCATTTTATTACTATTTTATTCTTCCATATTATTTTAATAAAGGATATATACCCTCCACTTGCACACTTCAAAGACAATCGGATACACTCAAGCCTGTAAACTCCCTGAACCGAGACGCAACCGACATTTTCCCAAATAATTCACACAGAAGTATACCTGGGTTTCATAAAGCATATCATGAGAGCTTCCAACTGGTCCATTTGGCAAAAATATGGTACCAAATTTTGGAATTTGATTAATATTTGGATATTCATGTTTGGAATGTTGCTCTATTCGATGTCGTGTGTAGCACAAACATATAGCACATATTCCAATCAATGCTCCAACTGTTATGGTCACTGCTAGTACAATCATTGCTGGAAGCATTCTATCTGATAAGAAGTCCCAATATCAAAAAAATTAAATCCTTGAAAAATTACACTTTTCACAAAAGTGTAGGATAAGTAACATTACTTGTTAGAGTCGTAGCTAGTACAAAATGAGAAAGCATAAAAAATTTAAGATGAAATACCAACCAACAGAAGTAGTTTTGAAATTTGTAAAAAGCATCGCATTTTCGCTAAGCACACTTTTTAACTGGTTGCGAATTTCACCAATAACAATTTGTGGTTTCAATTTTTTAGCAATTGTCCTTATCGTTGTATTATCGAAAAGTTTGCTAAAAGTACACAATAAATTTGCTAATTTATCGATAAATTATTAGAATTATAGTCTCACCTGTACTCATCAACTTTGCAGCTTGTTTTTGTTATTGGATTCACAGCATACCAGCGCATATTGACCTGTCTCTGCTTCTTTATATTATTTTGGTTTTCTTCTACACTTTCCAAAAGAAGCAGCTTACATGGATCAGTGAATTCACTCAATACTTTTGCAATCTCCTAAAAGTAACTCGGAATATTCTTATGCCTTTTATCCCATCATACATTCATTTTGAAAGAATTTAAATCTGTTAATGATATTTAATACATTTACCAGCATTATAGGAAAGAAAATTTTGGAATATTTATTTTCCAATACTATAAAGAAATTAAAATGAGTTTTACCCTTTCAACAGTTTTGAGATAGCGTGGTTCAGTATTAAGGACTGACAGAATGAATCGATTTGAGTCACTGATTATATTCACGAATATTTCCGCTTTGGAACATAATTTCTTTCCAGCAAGAGGAGAGTCACAAGCGATAACCTCAAAGCATTTTCATTCATCCAATTGATCTTTTAAACAATTTACCGAAATGTAATGCTACTCTTTTTTCCTTTTTCTTTGCTAATGATTTGTCACGTTCTGTTTATTTCACTCATATTTATTTTAGAATAAAGAAATGATGTTAGAAGAATGATTTTATTTGAATTCAACGTGGATCAGCATAAAGCATTGAAGGCATCTGGCTAGTCTAGGAACTACTGATATATGTTCAATGCAGTCGTGGTTCAATTCTTTTAGAGACCAGAGCCACTACCCAAGAAAAAAATCATTGTTTTGATCTTTTCTTACTCTATACAATAACCACTCTTTATTTTACCGATTATGGCGTACGATGAAAAGTCAGCTGTGTAATTTACAACAACATGAATGAGTAATCGTAAGGAAAAAAAGCTCTAAAGCAATTTCCTTTGAATTTGCACCAAAAAAAATATTATAGTCTCTGACCGGCTCTCTGCAGCTGCAACATTTACTCATGAAATGCATTAAAAATTGCAAGGACTTCAACCAGCACCGGTCAACAAAACGGAATTAATTTCTCTGGTATCGAAATGCCTAATTACACATTGGACACCAAAAAAGAAATGAGCAAAAATTGCTAACTCGAAAAATAAAATAATTTTTCTGACTGTTTTCCATCATTTGTGTTGCACTTATTTTTGTTTGAATTTTTCCACCGATCGGATCAATCATGAAATATTTCGAATCCATTGAAAACGGATCCAATGAATACATAACAGCACTGTTGTTTCCTAGATCAGCATCCTTAGCCTGAATGAAGAATTCAAGTTAAATTTTATATGAAATAATTAGGTAGCAATTACTGTTAACTTATCATTAACTAATAAAAACGACGGAAATTTAGATGCCGTAAGTTAGAAATATGGCAGCCGTTTTTTCTTTTAAAAATTTTGTTGTTCTTCCTGGATTTTGAGACAAAAAAGTTTGATGTTATTTGTCATATTAGAAAGATCACCTGCACGGTGATAATAAAGGCAAATGAAGAGGCATCAGTGGACAATGCCGCAAAATATCCATTATATTCATCATTATTGGGAATGAATTCTGGAGCATTGTCATTTGTATCGAAAACAGTTACATGCACAATGGCATAGTCCACTCGCTGTTCTGTTTTTACGCTTACATTTAATTGATAATAGTCTACTGTTTCTCGGTCCAGTAGCGCTTGGGTTTGAAGCTCGCAATTACCTTCGGAATCGGTTGAAATGCTAAAGACTCCTAAAATTTGCTAACTTTATAATTTAAATGTTATGAAGCATATAAAAATTGTCGTACGTACTCACCCAAAATAAAGATAGTTTTATCTTACCTCCGTAATTACCGGAAATGATTGAACAAGTTGTGAAACGCTCATTTGTTGGTTTGTTAAGCACTGGTAAAACAAGCAATAAATGTGACGGCTGGACTGATTCCAATAGAGAAGAGCTGAAATGCATTCAGGAACTAAAGTGATCTTCAAATATGAGGGTATGAATAAAGGTCCCTTCATATACTGACAATTTCCTCATTCCAATATTCATTTATAAATCCATAGTGAACTCACGAGTAATTTCGTTGTGAGAATTGCAGCTTATTGCTGCTAGAAGAATCAAACGTTGATGGCCTTCCCGTCAAAATGACAATTTCTTCAGGTTCAACATCAATTAAAGCAAACGTTTTGCTAGACTGTTTTGGTGTACCGCCATCTTCTGCTTCTATATTTAACTGAAATAATGAGTTCTGAAAATCAGAAATTGCAAAAATGAGGTTTAGGAATCTAATCACGGATTACAAATTTGTAAACTTAATGTAATAGTTACCGAAATTTTTTTATTTGCGAGTAAATGAAGATCTTTTTTGACAGTTAGTAAACCGCTTTTGGGATCTACATTAATGTATGATTCATTAGTGTTGCTTTCTTTGATCCGATAAAAAATTTCATTATTCGGCGCCTGAAACAATATAGTTTTACCAGCACAGAGTGTTATTTGCTTTAAAATTTTTTTTTTTTTAAATTTGAGTAAACTATCTACAGGAAAATTAAAGGTCTGAAGTGAAATACTCCATTATTGTTGCTCGAAATAGTTTTTCGGTATATATAAACACTTATAACCGTCTACTGGGGATTAAACCCACGATCTGAAACGAAGTACTCTCGGAATTTCTTGTTAAAAATTAATACAGAAATGAATCTACAAAGGCTTATCAAATCACAATAAAAATATTTCTAAAAAACTTGCGGTTCTATCTTGGTCGTATGCTACAATTTGACCAATAGTTGTGCCGAGTTTGGCATCTGCATTCACTTTAAATTTATAGCTATGAAGTTCAAAATTTGGTATCCAATCATTGATATCTACAACATTTACAGTAACCAGAACTGTGTGCGGAGAATTTGGCTCCGTAAACAAGACGACCGCCTGAAATATTATGCTTCTTCAGGATTAGAAAAACATTCTATTTTTTGTTTGAACAAAAATTAACTTAAACTATAATCATAATTTCTCCACATTTACATATAATAATTTTCAAATAATGCTTTCTGGATACCATATTACATACCATATTCATATTCAAAAATACCATATTACAGTTTTGCTTATGGAAAGAAAAACAGCAAACCTCAGCAGTACCAACTCGAATTTCATATGACGTTTCTTCCTCCATATCTAGCGGACGGAGCAAATGGAGAGAGCCGGTAAAACTGTTCACACTGCAAAGAACCTGCTGATCACTCAAATTTTTTTATGATTTCTGTAAAATCTTTCTTTCTGTTAAAAATTTGTGTAATCTTGTTTGACGATTACTAAAAGTCGTTTGTAAATAATCAGAGAGTAATTGATTCTTTTTTGTACAACGAGGACAATGAATCATCGAGATTCTAAAATAAATAGGAAATACCTAAGTTAGTACTGAAATTTATGCCTGAGTTTTGACTTGAAATGCATTCATTTATGTTATGCTGAGATAACACTTTTTATATGTCCTGTGTGAAATTTCTGGGTTTAGTGAAAATTTGGATTGAATTTCCATCCTTGAATCATACAATCATACATATACGCATTAATACACAATAAAATTAAAATTATTGTTGTATTTTGTATAAGAAAAATCATAAAGATCAAACACTAACTTGAAAAGCGATGGATCTCCTGAAAGCATAACATATGTGATGCTTCCAGGTTTATTATCCATATAATAAGCATGAAGCTTAACCAATTCAATGTTTGCTTGATTTTCTTTGACAGTAACCGTAATCTCAGACGGATCGAACACGGGCGCAAATCGCAGAGTTGGACTTTCTGTTGCCGTTTGCACGGTTGCTGGAACAACAATTTCTGGTGACGTTTATTATTAAATCCATAATTACCATAATTCCTATTCTCCGACGCTGATTGTCAAATCCGTGCAAATTTTATGGCTTAAATCTTGAGTTGCTTTTTTCAAACTATATTCTACTTGCTTATAGTACCTGGTATTGCAGAATCGGATGTGAACTGCATGTTTTGGGGGGAATTGATACTATTCGGCGTTAAATTTATACGCTTTAGACTACTCGATTCTGTTGATAGCTGAGTCTGGAAAGCTCATTATATCTTCAATAAAAGTTTAAATAACTTTGTGCAGCTAAACATTTCTACCCGCATATGCAAAAGTTTTTTTTGCAACTAAATTAAAAGAATTTTGTATATTTAAGTCTATAAAATAAAAGAATATTTAAAAATTTTTATTGACAAAAATATGTTATCTATCACTGAAGATAGTCAAGGCTGCAATTTGTTAGACTGAAATAGAAGAATAAAATTACAGAGTCTTAGCTATGATTCATTAGGATCTTTTACTGTTGAAAATACTATAACTGTTGATTTGTTTTTTAACCGTGTGTGATTTTCATAGCTGAATGTTTAATAGCAAATAATAAAACTAACAGAATTCGTTGATGCACTTTGTAGAGCATTTTCAATATTAGTGATTATATTGATTCGAGTTTCAAGAGGTGGGTCACCGTAATCAGTGGCAATAACAGTCATTCGATGTTCACCAAAATGTCCACTCAACAGATCACCATTTACCGTTATAACACCGCTATCATTTATTGAAAACAATCTGCAATATAATATCAGTTTTAATCAGAATCAAGTTGCATAATGTTGGAAATATAACAGAATTGAATTTAAACTCTCTTATGATTATATTTAAATTTCTGCAAAACAGAAATTCAATAAATGCCTACTCGTAAATACTATTATCTAAATACATACTTATCCATGGGAGGTGCAATTTTTAGTGCCACACGTCCGTTATTGCCATCATCCGGATCTTTTACGTTTACTTGTCCCACATACGTATTTGGCGCAAGATTGAGTACATCACTGATTTCAACACGCAATCTGATTGGCTGCGGATCAATGAATATTGGAGCATTATCATTGATATCCTTAACAGGGAATTTCATAAAAATGGACATATTATTAGAAATTTTTCTTTTTTTTAATTAAAATTATTAAGACAAGAAATCCACAATTAATTTGCTTTCAGTACTTTTCAAATTTTAAAAAACATGTAACTTCCATTTCTCATGCACAAATTTGTAACGAACATACCGCTATAGCAACCTGGACAATTGTCCAGTACAAATGTTGATCTGAATTTAAAGAGCGTGTTTCGATTTGCAAACTGTAAAGTGACGCTTCTTCTCTATCAAACGAGTTTATCGTAATTAAAGTTCCACTGGAAAAAAAAGTTCAAATTCCATTATTTTGTACAGAAGAAATTATAGGTATATATTAATTTACAGAGATTACAATGAATGAAGTTTCATAAAGCATTTCATTCTTCATATTCACTTTTTATTTTTACTATTATATAAAATTACATCTCGCTGCTAATCGCAAATTTGTTATCCTCGTTTCCATCCGTAATCGTATGATACATCTGTCCCTTTGTTGAATCATCCTGTAACGGTATTCAATGATATTCTCTTAAATATTTTAAACTATTTTGCAGCAAAGAAAATTTTCTGAAATAATTTTCCTTCAAACTTACTCCAAGTGTAATAATAATGGAATACGGTGGAGTTGCTTCGCTTATTTCAGTAACGTAAGTTTGGATGGCTTCAAATGAATCGACACTTTCTAGAAAAACAAATGTTTAAAATGTATCATTCTTCACATATGCAAAACTAATTCTCTCTCCCTCTCTCTCTGTCTTTCTTAGAACATGTCAGTTCGACTTGTCATAAATAATCCTTTTAAATACCGACTTGCCACCTTCGTGAAAGTCTTTCAAGTTGTTTCGTATACCATTGATCGATGACTAGCGCTTTACACCGATGACGATGACAAGATATAGTCAAACCTAGGATTATTTTTATCCGAAAAATAATCCTCTGTAAAAGGCTGCGTCTAGCTCATGACTTACCAGACATGCCTAACAGCAACACTGATTTCTTCCTGTTTGATCTTACGATAAGACTATGCTTTTGAAAGATTTTTTTTTTAACATAACTACTGTTTTACTACGTAATTATGTTTGACAATCATCAGATCTAGTAGTAATAGGAGACTTGGAAACTAAAAAGTTGGGTAAACCGATTATCTGATTTCGTTCGCTTGACGCCTTTTTTTGATCAAGCACTGTTACTTCTTGAAAATTGTCAGGTACAGCATAAACAATTATAAGTGCTTGACTTGAAAGGCCGCCATCATCGAATGCTTTCAGCACAACCTGAAAATGATAGAACTAATTTTTGAATCCAATTAGCAAATATCCAAAAGAGGAACGATGAAACACTGACTGTGATTTGTTTGAAAACGTTGCATTCCTATGTTATGAACATTCTTTTATTACATCATCAAAGTAACAATTAAATATTAATTAAAGTCTAAGTGCAATTTAAACCGGGCTCCATGATCATTTCGCAAGCAAAAACTGCGTGTATTGAATTGTCATTGACAAGCCATTGACTAAAAATCCATAAAAACTATGGAAAAGTCAGTCATAATTTATTTTAATTGTAATTTATGCTAACTTCATATCGTTCACCAGCTTTTAAATTTCCAACAACATTTAATTGATGTGCGTTACTATCGTACCAAAAATTGTTGTGTGCTCCACCACTTACTGATACCAAATGATAACTTATTTGCGCATTCTTACCGACATCATTATCTGTTGCATGAATCTAAATTAGACATAAATATTTTAACTTGTCGATTTTTGTTTTCAAGAATTAAAATGTTTAAGAAGGAGTTTAGAATAACCTACCTGTATGACAGGACGATCAGTACCACTGGCACTAACATTCGCTACATAAACAGAGGAACTGAAGCGTGGAGGATTATTATTGATATCCATAACGTGTATTATTACTGATATTGGTTCGCTACTACGAATTGGCGTCGTATTTACTTCTCGAGCTTCTATCTTTAAATGTTCCGTCACTTGAATTAATAGCTTGTTATAAACAATTTTGAACTTCCACTAATTTTAAGTCTTTTTCTCGAAGTAAAGAAGATTTCATAAATCAAAAAATTGCTCACATGAAGCTGGTACGTTGATGGATTTGGAGGGTCAGCACTTACATATGGCACATTTAAATAGACATAGCCTCTTTGATCAACAGCAAATATGGATGAGCCTGGTCCCGTTAGTATGTATTCATAAACGGCTGGAGGCATGCCAGGCTTCTATAAAACAGGAAAAAATAAAGTAGGAGGAAAAATCAATTATACGTAAAAATCTGAATAGTTTTCATTGTAACTGAAGTTTCAGAACGTAAAACTCCAATTAAGAGATTCGGTGTAAGTAATTACTACCAGATCATTGTCGTAAATAGTGATTTGAAGTGAATCTGAAAATGGAGAAGGAGAAATTCTAACTGTGGTACCCATTTCTGCTGATTCCATAATATAACCTTCATGTGATGAAGCCTGCAATTGAGTTTTTTGATTTAAATGTTTGTATTTCTTTTAGTTAAAGATTACGAGGGCAACAATTTACACACGACATCTAACGCTAATAAAAATTAACACGTTTTCTAACACTAATAAAATGATTGAAAGAATTAAAAATTCAAAAATGTTTTTTCTCTTCAGTAGCAGGAAATTTCTTATGATAGTGTGAACAACACGGATTTCGAAAAAAAAGCTGACCTTCAATATCGGCGGATGTAGAGAAGGAATTTTGACATTGTCTTGAATTGTTCGTAGCGCATGTCGTGTCATCATTATTTGCGAAACTGTGTCGACAAATAGCGAACAAATTTGTAAGAGTAAAACATCGAAACGGTACATCATTTTTGATCAATGCAAATTTTTCTCTTTCGAACAAAAAAGAAAATTTGCGAGCTTTTCAGAACATGAGAAATATGAATCTTCAGGAGCACAGAATCAGAAGATAATATATAAAAAGTGCAGCGATGCACAGCACAAAAATCAGCACTGATATCTCATTATCATCTGAAATGATTTATGACAACGGTACATATTTGATAAGAATAAAAAGACAAAAGATAAAAACAAGTATTTATTAAGTTTCCCAGTCAATAAAATATTGTTCGATGAGCGATAAATAGAAGCACTGAATATAGGACCAAACATTCTCGTCTTTTTTCTAGCTTGGAGCACCGTAATTTATAAAAATGATAACAGAAAAATGAAATTGAATCCAAGAATTAAGAAATAATGTTCGATCAGAGAGGTGTAAGAAAATGTTAACAGATCTCTGCATAGCAGTGCAACAAATGTGAATTTTTTTAATACTTAAGTTTTTTGCTTAAATTGAGGAATCCTTGCAAAACAACGATGAGTTTTTTTGCACTTAATTGAATACACACTACTGTACTTCTTAAAGAAAATCTATCGAAATTGATTCAGAAGCTTACAAAATAGTGAAGCGAACCTCATCATTATACATGTTCAACAAGTGGATAACAACACTACAGAAAGTACTTTCGTTTTCTCGCGAAATTATTATTATGAATTATGAGAAGTACAAAAATGGTAAATATCGCCAACTGTTGAAAAGAAAATTTGATATTTCTGGAGCAGTAATTTTTCTTAATACATGAGTTAATATTTGTATAGGGAAACAGTGAGGAAGGATAAATAGCAGTAATTGAAGTTTGAGGACCATCGGTCACTTCTTTCAAGGGGTACAGATATAACTGAACTCAACAAATAATGCAATCAGGACATGACCAATAAAACCCACCTGTCAAACATATTTACACAGATAAATATATTTTCGGAGAGATATGCTCGTGCTAATCTGAGTAATGGCATATAAAAATTCCTTATAAAATTTATTTTCTCTATTAATATTCCAAAAATTTTCCATCGGATGATTAATAAATTTTGTAGCACCCAAAGAAGTATTTCAGCAAATGAGCTGAAAATCTTAGGGTAATCATGTATTAAAATAAGTTAGCATAATATATTACTAATTTTTTTTATTAGCTTTGTTACTATGAAGTAAAACTCGACACTCTCGTAGAAAAAATATCACTTAGTCATTTTTGGATACAGTGTTTCTAATGCGTAACCAAATAAATAGCATTTTGACAGTATCGACGACTATGTGCAAAATTAATTTTACTGACAAAATAATTCGCACACTAAAATACTCATGAATAGGTACTTCAAGGTAGAATAAATAAAAAAACTGATAGTGAACAATAAAGATTACAATTAGTTTTTGTCTATTGTTGCATAAGAAATAACGATTTCAGTGGATTATAACTTCGTGAAAGGGAGAAAAATTCAAAATTATCAAAATGTAACAAAAAAAGTGAAATGGCATCTAGAAAATATAACCTTCATTGCGATAATAAAAATAATAAAAAAAGGAAGGGATTGTAAACCAATGAAGCGACTCCGATTTTCTGTTATCAGAGATTCCGGCGTAACTTTTTTTTATAAAGTCTGTAGTAACTAAAATTTCATATGTGTCATGATTTATTTCAGCTCACTTAACTCGTGTAACCTGTCTTTTTCATTCCAAAGTCGAAATAAATAACTTATTTTCAAAATTTAAATTTAAATTTTATTTTGATAATAAAAACCCACTTTTAAGCACTAGTAATTTCAACAATTGTAAAGTTACGTGGTTATAAGATGTGAAGCGTAAGCTGAAAAGTAAAGCATGATAAATACATTGCTATTAGAATCCCATTTTAAATTTAACCTCTTCTGGCTTGCTTCGTAGTGATAGTATTTGTTGTAACCAAAATTTTTTCACACAGCATCTCACCTCCTTTTCTGATCTGAAGGAAAATCATTGCAACTTTTTCAAAAGATAGAAATGAACTTTTCTCATCCTTTTGTATAGCCAAATGTCATTCTTCTTGCAAATAGTTTACAAATCGTTAATCATTGCGAAACATTTGAAATAATTGGAAAGCACTTGATAACATTCTGGAAAACAACTATAGCGATTAAATGACATCATCTTTAAACGTTGACGATGATTATATTCTTCGAATGATTCATCACGAGTTATCCAATTACATTATCTATCTATAAATCGATAGTTTCATATATTACTGTTATCATCTAGTGAGCATAGTGAAATCAAATTCAAAAAAATAGAAGTGTTCACTGTTGTTAGAGATATTAAACGCTATGTGCTACAGTCATAATCAATGAAGTGCTTTTTTTTGGTAAAGTTTTTATTTTTTAAATCATTATCAGTTCAGGCATGAAATCTTGAAATCTTGAAATGAAAAACTCAAGAATGATTGTGCTTTGAATATTACTACATAATGGATGCTTGCAATGCACAGTTTACTAGAAATTTGCTTATCAAAATTTCACTCAACTGATAAACACATCTGTTCACTTTCTATTATCTTTTTGTTTGCCCATGCCTGAATCAATCCTATCAAAGCAAAACATTTGAAACAATTTCATGTTTAAGGTAGCCGGAAACTCTCTACAAGTTTTACGCAGTTTAATTAAGTTCATCCAAAAAAAATTGACCATTTTAGAAAGTCATCCATTGATCCACTAATGGCCTTTTTGTGTTGAACTACAAATATTTGTAAAAGCTGTAAATTTTTGTAAATGATGAGTTAAAAGGATGAATTTATATTTCATAGAAATTTTGTGAAATAAAATATATAAAGAGAAGGAAATTAAAATATAAGCTGCGAAGTTAAAAGTGGAGATTGGTTAGATGGATCAGAAAGTACACAAATGTTGAGAATCGTAGAGGATCACTGTTATGGGTATTGATGGGTGAAAATGCCCAGGTATATTTAAACGGTTCAATCTACACTCCTACAAGTGGTAACAGCACTGGACACTGCATCAAAAACAAATAAAGCATATCCCCAGTTCAGAACCCAACAACATTACTGACCGGCTCTTCTAGTTTACCATCGTCAATTCATATATTGATCATTGCATTCCTGCCCCGCAAAATTCGATTACATAGCTTGCATATTAACCGATAAAGCTTTTTCAAAGTATACTTGACTGTCTTTGAAAACTTTCTATTTCCTTTCGAAGTTAATAAGATTATATGTAAACATCGATGACCTCGCATTTAATTTTGAAATTTTGTTGATCAAAAGACGCAACTGAATAAGTTCATCCTTCTGCCACTTACTTCCTAATTTTGCGAGTGCTAAAAGACATTAATAGCAGTAACCAGCCTCACGACTAAATCTCAGTTTTAACTGTATATAAATTCTTATTGGTGGTAATCTGCATATTATCAGTAATAATCTACAAACATGATGACAGTACATTCAGGAAACTCTAAAGTCAAAAAAAGAATAATTTATACATATGTACCTTTTATATAGCTATTGCCATTTGTGAATTAATAATGCAAACAAAGTTCTTATAAAGTTTTTCAAAGTGAAGTCATATCACTTTGTTATCGTCAATAGACATTTTTTCACTCGGAAAGATTGAGGTTGAAGTTTTACCAAAGTTGAATAATATATTACCTCATCGAACGGAAATTAAACTTTGTCCAACTATTAGCTATCGCATTGCATTCAGTACTGGACTGAAATGGATTTGACAGTAATAATAGACCAATATATTACTCATTAAATCATTTTCTTTCTTCTTAAATGTCAGACAATTTTCTGACATGTTCTCTTTATTAACAGTATCTGATAGAAATAAATTTGTCCGATAGCATAAATATTTGATATGGTCTTAAAATTTCCAACAACTTCTGACAAATCCAACACAAAATTCTTATTTTATTTCCGATTGCAAAAAGGACAGATGAAAATTGCTAGTCATCTCTGACTCATTCATGGTAGTGAACACAAACGGACATTTTCGAAGAAATGAAACAAACTGCAAGGAATAGAACATCTGTGACGAAAAAGTAGCCGATTTATGTACGTAAATATATATCTGCCTAAGATTGGAACGTCTGGTTGTAAGCTTTTAAATTATTTATTGAAAAAGATGATTTATTGACTAATATTTTTCTCAAAAGTCAGTCAGTTATCTTTTATTGACCATACAATTCCAAATGAGTGCGAGCGAATAACGCGAAAATAGAATTATCGTAATATGAGAACTGAAAACAAAATCAAGGAAAATTAAATGTTTGATTTTCTTCAAAACAATGATTTTCTTAAAACACAGAAAATGACAAAAATAAGTTCGCTAACGTCTCTTCTAATTTCTTCACTGATGCTCACTTGTTAATCCGCTCTTTAAATATTTTTAACACATCTATTACAAATGTTTCAAATTCGATCGTATATCTCTTCAAGCACAAGTCATATTTACATAAAGACAATTTCCTGGTAGAAATAATGAACGATAAGCACTCATTCAGACTGCTTCTACTGTATGTCTGGAGATTTTTCTTCCTTTCCCTTTATACTTCGATTTTGAGAGAGAAGAATTCCTCCTGACAGTTCTTCATTTTTTATCCATTTTTTTTTCACTGTATATTCGGAATGCACTTTCTTTAGCCAACTTAACAAGAGTTGCGTTTACCAATTCCACGCAGTCCTTTATCTTAATTATTACGTCGTATAATAAAAAGCTCCTGTTAAGTTCACAACAGAATGACTTTTTATAAGTTGCAACTATAAGATGTAGCTGAAAACAATAGATTTTGCAAAGAACTTTATAGATATTTCGAAAATTCACTTCTAGTCTTTTGCAAACTGAAATGTTGGGATGAAGTGGAACAGTTCTAAACGAATAGCCGAACAAGGATTATGAGTGCAATTGCAGTTCTTTTGCAGCTTTGGATTCATTTAAGATCATTATAGAAAAACTTTCATTTGCAATTCTTCAAAAGAGAAATTTTGATTTTATCTTTAAATTTCCTATTTTAGAGCTTATAATAATTGATTTGAACATATTAATTGCTATTTAAAAATAGTGTGAAATATTAAATTTCTTACTCAAAGAAAGCAATTCAATTTAATTGAACACTTCACTCGTGATATTTTCATAACCAACAGCGGCCTTGTGATATAGAAAAGGTATATAATTTTTTCTACAAGAACAACTATTCACAAAGTTGCACCATCTATTCTCAATTCGTGCCATGGCAGTGCCCAATAAAAAACAGGAAATTAATTGATAATTTATATTTCTATTGGCTCAAATTTGAGAAATCGCATTTACCGTTTACAAAAGACTGCTCAGTTGTTAAAAAAGAGCTCTTTCAAAAATTCGAAATTTTTTATTTGTTTTGGAAACTCATATTATTTACTAAACAGTGCTCTAGCTGTATGCTCATTATGGTAGTATATAAAATTGTCTTGCTTCTATTAAAGAGGTAATAAAGAACTCAAAAAAATCAAATGTTATATTAGTTGTCTATAGAATCATCGTAAATGATCACCCCTTTTGAATGATTCTGAGGTTTTTCTTAGAATGATCTAATGATCAATACATCATATCTTACGATTCCTCACTCATAAATGATGAATAGATCACTTTGGCTTCAGTTGATGACATTGCTGAGCCCACGAATAATATTTTAATAATTAAAAAAAAGATGTTGCTGCTTGTAATGATCTTAACATTAAAAATTGTTTTTTAAAAAGCTTCGTTTCCAGACAGTGGCTTTTATTATGATTCGCATTTAGGAACTAAATAGATATTAAAATTGATATCAGATGCTGCAAGCATTGTTATCTTCCTGTTCATCAAAAATGGCTCTTTAATGCAATCCGAAAGTGCAATATGTGTGCTTAAAGCCAGTGCTTGGTAATCTAAATTATTTGCGAAAGATGGTGATAACAAAATCAACAGTGAGATTTTTTTGTCGGTTTTACTCTAATGTATTGTAACATTATTGCATTATTTGAATTAAAGTAAAAGGAAATCTGATAATAGCACCTTGAAAACAATTGCATGTAGTGGGTACAATACCATCGTCATATATCTATTCTATGTATTATCACAAATGATATTATTTCAAATTACTTTCATTGCATCAATTTAATACCAAAGTCATTAGGCAAAAAAAAACATTAACAGATTGTGTTTGATTTGATAAAAATTTAATAATTATTAAGCCTAGTATTGGTTTTGGAAAATCTCTATATCAGGATATTTGAATTTTACAGATTATAGAAGGATTGCAACATTTTATTGAATTATTCCAAGAAGTTATTAATTTTCTTTTTCCGTTGAGCTCATTCTTTGTAAGAACTTGTCTTTAAACAATTTCTTGTCTGATAGGAATGATGGTTATCGAAGTTGTGGCTGTTGATTCAAGTGAACTAAATGAGATGGTTGGAGTAAACAGCGTATAAAAGTTCTCTACGCATTATTTAAGTATTTTAAAGCATTCCTGTTACGTAACTGTTAACCAAACTATTGTTATGAGAATTGAAACATTTGAAACAAACTCTTCCAACTTTTTTATTCGGTTCTATTCACTATTAGATAAGCTTCAACCATAACAAATTAGCATGTGATGCTGAGATTAAGTAGGTGATATTTTTGATTTTGTCAATATAAATTTCGATTTGATGACTTTGAACATCAAAAATAGCATTTCCGAATTAGTCAATAAAGAAAATTCAAAAGATTTCAAAAGAAGGAAATCCAATCTAAATAATTTGTTACAGATAAATAATAAATTCATCTATGTGATAGCAAACTTCCCCTATGTTCCATAGCAAATATTTTCATTCCAAAGATCATCCACTTCTAGAATTTGTGTCTCATCAAATATTTTCTCTGCGAAAGATAACATGTACATAACATAATTAAATAAATGCTTTCGCGTTTAATTTATGGAGTATTAGAATCTAAATAAAGTCAAATCCTCTGGCGGCAAGCGGAAGATTTTTCAACCAAAATTCTTATTTAAAATAAACTAGCGACAAGTTAAATGGAATGTAGAAAAGTTATAAAGTTATACATTACAATCACTTCAGCAATAATAATGAGAAATGTCCAAATTCATGAGATGAACAGATGTTTCATCTACAGCCAGAGAGTCTTGGATTCGATAATGCGATGAACTTGTTATATCAAAAAATAAAAATTCAATCCATAAACGTGCGATGCATTTTTTATTTCTATTTAATTCTTTCAAGAAAATTGGCAATGTGCTTTAAAATTCTGAAATGGTTGGTTTAGAAATCAAAAAATAAGAAATTCTGTTTATAAAATTTAAGCATAATCATTTCAAATTTTTAGTAGAAGCGTTAATTCTTAGCAAGCTGATTCTTTCATTTTTATTTAATTTCAATTTCGTTTTTGGTTTATTTTAGAGAAACTGAAATTTCAATTTTTTCGTTTTTATTTTTAATTTTTGGCTAATTTACTGGTAATGTTTTCATCTTTAGATAGTTTCTGTATCCCTGAAAACTCGATTTAGTTTTGTATATTTAAAAAACACAAATGCAGTTGGACCTTTTTTCGAAAGATCGATAATTTCTGTAAATCAAAAAATTTTCTGTCTTTTGTATTTTTAACAACAAAAAAAAATTGTCTGCTGTTTGCTTATCATTTATCAATTTTCTACGGGTTTTCGGATATACAAAAATCTTACTGTAATTTCAAGTATTATAGTAATTGATTGCCATTATGCTACCAAATTCAATTTGGCAATTTATATTTCTCTTATAATGTTTAAATTATTCAGTTGTAGAGCTTATATGATATCCTCTGGTTATATAATTTCAAATTTGAAATTTCAATTAAGTTTTATTTCCAATATATTCATAATTAAAGTAAAATTAGAAACAGAAACATTTGCCTTCCATCAAAAGATTGCAAATTTCTGTTTCAATTTCTGTCCAGAATTTCCATTCATTTTTTTTTTCAATATTTTAAAAAGATTTCTATAAATTTCTAGTTCCTGAAGAACGATTATGTATTTTCCACTTTCCAATCCAAAATTTTAAATGCAATAGAATAGAAAATCGAAAAACAAAGCTATTAGAATAGACTACTCCAACTTTTAGTGATTGATTAAATATTGATTATAGAACTGCTTTGATGAGAAAGAGTATTGATCATGAATAACAATACTTTATGAAAAAAAGACAATTCAGTATATATTTAATGAATATTTGGCTATTTGTGGATGAAAATAGCGTATGATCACTTCATGTAAACGAATAAATTCCTTAACATAATCCTTTTGACTCTGCTTTGAAAGACATAAATGTTTAACTATTTGTAAAAGACTGTTAAAAATTAAGAAAAAGAAATTATTGTTGTCTGGATAGAAAAAATAAACAAAAATTTGAAAAAATGAAAGACAGCTGCATGAGTCATTTACACAAAATATTTCAATTTAATTCTGAAATGCACTTATTTAACATCCTAATTTTTAAACTCTTTAGCCGATAGTCTATCGGTGATCAGGTCAACAATGATTTGAATTTCTTAGTATCTCATGATCAACATCAGATAGTAAGTATTATCGATTTGCTTGAAATTGCTGGGTAAAACTTTTATCATTTTTGACTGTTTCTTATTTTTATGTTTGGGTCTTACAAAAAAAGATAATTTCACTTTGTTAGTAGATATTAAGTCCTGACATGCAAGTCATTTATTGGATAATATACTTCTAGTTTTTTCTCAATCGTTTCGATAGTATTTAGCTTTTAACCACACATAAATGTGAGATTTCCAAAGCTACAAGTAGATAAAATATCAAAATGTCAGAATTTTGCAATCATTCTTCTTTTTTTGATCCATCTGTTGTTGTTTTTTAAACTGTTTAATTCTTCAAAAATTTTAAATAAAGTCTTGTTCACTTTCAAAATTATTGACCACTTCCATACTTCGTTTGTCGGATATGACAAAAGTAACAGTTAATCAACGAGGAAATATTTTGGTTCAGTTGGAGATCTTCAATACGGTGCAGTTGCCAGTATAAATTAAGATACCTACAAAAACTTATATGTTCGGTTATGGATGCTGTGACAGTAAGTTGTTATGTTATGAAATAACAATTCAAATTGATGTATACACCTATCAAGCTATACGTTAAATGATCTCTAATTCGATCTCAAATTAAAGTTCAACAAAATATTAAATTGAATAAAAAATAATTTACGTGCATTCTGACCAATAAAATTGTCTACTTGTTGCATGTGTCGAAATTACGAACTGAAAAATAAATTACAATATTTAACATTATATACTTTTACAACATGTATGAGTAGTTTTGGTCTACTAAAAAAAAAGAAATTTTAATATAATAGGGGTAAAAATTATATTTCAGTATTCAACTGCATTTAATTTAATTTTGTTCATTAAATCAATCGCATTTAATCAACTAACGTACATAAATAAGCGGAAAATAAAGGCATCAACTAATTTAGAATAAATAATGATTTGTTTCTAACTAGTACTATTTATTCTTCCCAGAAATTTTACAAATAACCATGATTTTTTTCAAAGTAAATATTCTTGAAAAGAAAAATGAAAATAGCAAAACTATCATTTGTCATTTATTATTGATTATTTGATTCGCAATAAAAAAGCCGTTACTATAATTACTTTTAAACCCGAGAATAAAAATAAAGTGTGAAGAGTTTATGATCCATGAAATTAGAGGAAAACAAGCGTGTGAATATTTTAAGAATTCCTGCGTAATTAATAATAATTATTTCCTGAAGATTTTTTTGGTTTTTTTTTGTCGATGATAAAATTGTGCTCGTGAAGAGAAGCTGCTGATGCAGACTGACCGGTTTTAGTAGCGTCTGATATCGTAGACATGCATTCAAAATTAACTCAGTGCTATTATATCATGATAATTACAGGAACATTTTGTGAAGAACGATGAAAACTTGAAATTATTTTATAGATTCTTTTTTTTCTTTTTCACTTTCTCTTTCTTGCTTTCTGTTAAGTTGGCACAATTACATTTCTCAAACGAAAAACTAACAATATAGAACATTGCGTGCAGTGAGATCATTTTAAACTATCAAATCCGTAAATTTTGACACCTTTTCTGCAAGTTTTTTAACTGATTCTCAAGACCTTCACACTATCGTTGAAAGTTATTTGAAATTTTTTATAAATGAATCAATAGTGTTTTCATGCCCAACTACACAACATATCTTTTTCTTGGAATCTGCGTATTAAGTGAATATACTTATTCTTATGAACAATTTTCAATTCAATTCATTATCACCACCAAATCTTTATTCATTTATTTTCAAGCACACACTAATCTACTTTGTGGTGCGATTTGATTGGTATCGATGGAACAGTCAGGGATGCTATATTGTTTACATTTCGAGTAGATTTGTGTACAATTCGATATTCTTTGTGAAGGGAGTGGCAGTAAGAAGTACGAAGCTGATATTATTTGGATGTGAGTGCCTTCCTCTTTCTCCCTCTCCAATCATCGTAATGATGTAAATGACAAACGTGTCATATTTTACAAAATATTTGCAATTTTTTGGTTTAATAAGTAACTAATTTTTGTCGTAACACATTCAAAAACTAGTGCTTTTTCATTTATAAAATTTTACATTTTGCTGAAGCATGAAATTCAAGCAAAATAATAAATCATAGTCACAATTGCTAATGATTAACACTCTATTAATCATGTCAATAGCGTCCTTCAGCATTTGATAACACAGATTATCACCAAAATAAGTAAAATTTCCCGAATGAAATCTTTTTAATAATTTTGAAATAATTTAAATTTCTCTAACGATAATCTACAATTTTTAATGAAGAGTTCTAAATCAGTGATAGTAGTTGAATGGAATGCTTTTTTTAAAAATATAATGTGTTGAAAACAAATAATATGCACTCAGGGTGGAAATTTGAAAAAAGAAAGAAAGAAAGAGAAATTTAGTGGACGGTTGACCAATAAGAGTACTATATGGATATCATTTGTCGACAGTGGCACACCAAGTCATTTGGGGTTGACCTTTACCTGTTGTCTGTAATGATGTTTTGATGCTGGGAGCATACATTCAATGGTTTTCGTGCTCGGCCCTGTCAACCATTTCGTTCTACATAGAAATTTGCCAGGAAAACATTGTATTAAAAGGTATCAGTACTGCATAGGTATAAGTATGCCACTATATCTCTGTTCATTTCTAACTTGATCTTTTAAAACCCAAAGGACATTATTACTACCTATCAGTGTTGATGTTAAAGATAAAATGTGAACATTTCCCTTTCAAATTTGTACCTGCAGTGGGACTAGAAAATAAAATTCAAAATATTTTTGAGGGAATATTTCTTTTGCACTCAACAATTAGACAAACATTTGGAGTAATTTCTGGAAAGGACTGGATAGGCCATCTAACTTTGTTAAATTACAATTGAGACTTGCAATTCAGGTGATCTGTCAATTTTTTAGAAATGTAATGGTGATGATGATAGGAGTGGAGGTGAAGAGAGGTGGAAGGGGTGAGAGATAGGCGTAGGAGATCGGCGATCTCATCTTGACGGGGATCTCATTGAGTAGTGTCAAGGAATCATCGTCACCATCTGTGTCACAAATGCAGTATGTTGGACGGAGGGACATTCCCGAGGGAGAAAGAAAGCGTTGGAGAGAGGAGGAAGGGAGGGAGGCGGACGTTTCAGGCAAAGGAAAGGGTAACTGTTGCTGCTGTCGGGAGGGTGCGACAGGGGAGCACCATTGGAGACAGGAAGGGCCATAGCTCAACAGCACTTCAGTTTGTGTGGTGGTAACGTTGACGAGAATGGACGACAGTTGAGGGAATGGGGAATAAGTCGTCATCGTCTTCACAGATGCCTCCGTATCTATTGGGATCAGGATCAAGTTCAAAAAATTTCCCGAAACATTACTACACGACACCTTTCATCGCACAATCATACGGAGCACCTGTTTTTCATCAGTCAGTCAATTCGCTCCAACACTTCAGTGGCACTGATTCCGGATACATGACCAGTCCAGCCGATTCCGAACGATGGCGAATAAATGTTAGTGATATTTATTATTTAATCTTTTTTATCCTTCAATTGCTTTATATTGAAAAGTAATCATTTCGGCTCCATCTCTTCTCCTCTCTTTGTTCCCATAGTTGTCCTAATCTTAAAGCTCTTTAAAGAAAATAAGAGAAGCTCCTGAGACCAGTCTTATTGTAGTTTATTTCAAGTACAAAAAATTTCTGGTTCAAGTTGTTTGATTTGCGAAGGGTAATGTGTTATTTTAAAACATTTTCATTCTCAAAACTGTTACGGATAAATTAATTTTAAACACTGCATGATTAACCAGTTTTGATAGTTTAGTAATTCTTAACTACTCGCTAGATGAAAGTGAAAATATAACTGATTGGAATTCTGTTCCTAATATTGTTAGGATAAAATAAGAGCCTGTTTATTTGTTAGAATTGGAGATTTATACTGTTAAGAAAGTAGTTAAACATTTTGGTACCAAATAAAACTTTAACAATTATATTTAACATTTAAGTCAATACGTGATCTATTTTTCTCACAAATAACAGAATCCAATACAAGTTAGCCTATTTCAATCGTTTAATGCGCTATAAACACAAAATAATTTACGCGTATCATAGAAGAAATAAAGTTATCCTTCCTGAATCCATTTTCTATTCATTGAGTCCTTGCGGGATTGGTATTGAAATTGATAAGCGATAGTCGTTGCAGATTGTTTCTCCTTTCCTTACCTTCCTTACAATTATAGTGATTCCTTTTAGATCGATCGTTAGCACTATTCCTATCAAATAACTATGTTGTTGTATCCTGTGATTGAAGTCTACTCATAAGTCACTCTGAATCTAATAAATATTAAGCTGTTTAAATTCGACGCGTAGTTGATTTTTGAAGTCTAAGGTTTTGTGGAGTTAATTTGATATGTTTTAAACGATTGATAGAGCAATGTTTTTGAATGGCTTATTAGAATTTTACTAATTAGAAGGAGCGATTTCGTTATTTTATCAGATGGTTTAAAGTTTTCATTTTAGAGGCTTAAAATTTTTGTTACATCCAAAAAAATCACTTAAAAACTTATCTGACACATCATTGTGATTCGTAGAGCACTTCCATGCAATACAAAGCTTTTTTTGCTTCCATGAATAAATTAATTGAAGCATGCGACTTCTTGAGTTGTTAGAAATAAGTAACAAAACAAATAAAATTATTTAAAATGGTTGCTAACATTTTACGTTGTTTGTAATAGTGAGCTTAAATTTGATGAGTTATTTTTATCACTCTTTTATGATAAATCATTCTTTTTCGCTACATCATTTCCGAATGATCCATGTTTTTTCAGGAGTTATAGTTATACCTTTCTAAGAACAACACAGTTGGTGGAAGGATGTTAATTTTATTTTTACGCTGATATGATTAGTTATTAATTGCAATAATTGAGGAAATAGGGGCATTATAGTGACCACAAAGAAGACATATTGGCTATGGTAAAAATGTTAGGAATTTTTACTTTTTTTCCTTCATTTCACTTTCAGCCTTTTTTTTCAAAATATTATGATTGATAGTTTTAATAAAAATACTTTTTTTAAGTTTTTTAAGCTTTTTTGAAAAAGAAGATCTTTTTCCGAAATCTTTTTACAGTGAATGTTTTCCGTCATTATTTTTGTATCCCAAACAAGTCAGAATGATTTTTCTGATTAGTTCAACAATAATCCTTAAATTCGTCATGCTCTTTTATCCTGTGGTCGCAAATGTGTTCAAAACTTATCCACATTTTTTTATCCGTTGAAACTGACTATCGAGAAATTTCTGTGCAGATATGCATCTTTTATAAATATTGGATGTTCAATTATCTGTTGAAATCAAAATGAATACGCCCTTTCTACTTATCCATTTTTATTTTACGAGCCTAGTTGGATTCAAATTCGAAATATAACGAGGATCAACTTGAATATCCAGAAGTTAGCAATGAGTTTGATCTGTGATATCCATAATCACTTGCCTATGTGTGTAGCTTTTTATGTAGCAGCTTTTTTTTAGACCCCTTTCAGTATAGTCGATAATTAAAACATAATCCAAAACTCATTTTCCAAAAAGCCTAATATTTACACTCATATTAAATGTTTTTTTTTTGTAATTATCAGAAGTAAATTTGAAGGAAGGAAAAGGAATTCTTGCCATGGCACTGGTACTATGCAAACATTGCATGCATTATTAGCAGATACACACACACACACACACACACACACACACACAC
>UPTC01000324.1:34161-44553 GCA_900537255.1 Acanthocheilonema viteae
TACACACACATACACATACACACACATACACATACACAGACATACACATGCACATACACAGACATACACATACACACATATACACACAGTAAAAACTAGTTTCTCAAGAGACCATTCATTACTGGAAATTTTACTTTTGATCGGTACTGATAAACTATCGGTCGGAAAGAGACATTCATTACATAGCTGTACTGCCTGGTAACATTGAACTTTCGTCATAATTTTGTTTGTTTTCTGGATGTTAAATATAATATTTTTTTATATTTAATTTATGAATAGCGTGACCGATACGCTAATGCATACATAATATTACTGCACGTTGTCATATTTATTTATTTGCTTATATGTTGCAAAGCAGTTCGTTTATTTTTGACATATTTTCGGAGTTTTTAATAACGGGAATAATTTGCAGAACTGGAAAATGGGGAATTCTCGTTTATCGCTTAATGAAGCATTTTTTATGGATGGGCCACCCAGAGCACGACCATCATCGATGCTTCCAATGCCATCAATTATACCTATTCCGCCACCAACTCTAAAACAATTCAAAAAATGGCAAAAGAGGCAAAAAAAAATATTGAAAAAAATGGGCTCCATTCCCGCGAATATTATTCCACCCCATGCACCACTAACACCTCTCTTACAATATTCTCGTGCTTTTTCCGTCGACAATCTATCAAGGTTTAATTTTTTCTTTTGAAATAGTAATCTCAACATTCGTTGGGATAAAATTTTAAGTGATGTATTGATTTCATTGGTGGATCACTTTAAATTCATGGATCTGATAATATCCATTCAACTATTGCATTAACAGATAACGGTATAATGGTATTACTACAATTTAATAGTCATTTAATAGTATAATAATAGATGCAATTTAATTAATAGACGGTTACTCATTGAAATGCTGATGGAATTTAGCGCAGTAATGCATACCGAATGACGAGGGATTTGTTCTTGTTTTCAAGGACGAATGCATAAAACCATCAACAAATTACACACATTCCAAAACACATGCATATGTGCATCCGGAAAAACCGTTTTGCCCAGAATTTTATGAAGAAACTGTTTATTGTTCTCTTTCTGCACTCCTCCCTCCCCCTTCATTCTCTTTTTGTTACTATTAATTTCTCTATATTTTCAAGAAAAAAATTTTTTTTGATTGAGCATGAAAATATTTAATCTGCCAAGCCATTTCACATTGTTTTTACAAGAAAATTAAAAGGCAACACACATGAAAAACACGGAATTTGAGTTTATTCACCTTTAAACATATTTTCATGCCCTCAAAAAAGTTCGAAAACTTTCATTCTTTCTTTCTAATTCATGCCATTAAGAAGCAAAAATGTTCACTGTATTTAATGAAAAATGATAAATCATAGTTTTGAATATTAAGTTTCATTTCCATTTACTTATTTTTTTGCTATTACGGTACATTTCTAATGTTTCCTTTTTGTACTTGCTATAATATGTAAGATGCTTACCAGAAAACTATGATAAGAATTCTGGGATAAGAAATCAGCGACATCTAACTTAGATTATATTTGCTTATTTTAAAAGTGAAAGGAGTTTCGAAAATGTCTGTCACTAGTTACTTGTCGAGTATTGCAGACAAGTTCTGGACAGTCATGTAGATGTTCCAACGACACAGAAGCGTATCTGGAAGGAGAGCAGAAAAGTGGCGCAAAATCAAGCATACGGTAATACTGCTCCTGATATGCCTTCTGATCCACCGAAGTCATCTTTTAGCAGGTTAATTAGTTGACAATGTTGACAATAGCTCTCGAATCCTTTTTTGGTTCATTTCAAAAGAAATTTTTTTTAAAAATTCAAATTGGCAGATTGGAACTAATGGACTAATTAAATGATTCAGTTGACTGTTTTTACATAATAATCGAATTTAAGCAGCTGCTCAAATGGTTTTGCTGTATCAGATTTCCGAATGACCCATTCGGCTCCGTCCACGAATACATCTGATCGAAGTCGTTTGACATCAACTACCGATCATTCGTCGTCGTTACATCATCAAACACCATCACCAGTACAGTTGAAGAATTCATCGAATCAGCATTTGCATCGAATACGAGAATCCAGGAATGATGCTGGACTTGCTGGAACACCTAGACGATTGCAGCAATGGAATTTGGTTGCCAAAGGTGGACCATCAGCTACTGTGCGTCATGAGACCGCTGATGTTGTTGACGAAGAAACAAATATTGAAGTTAGAAAAGATGAAATTGGTCACAAGTCATCCGATATAAACTATACGTCCAGAAAGACTGCAGCGATCAGTAAATGCAGTCATCCCAAAGCAGCAACGTCCCGCGATTGCGATGAACGGAATTATGGATATCGAAATGGTATCAGTGGTTCTACCAGCATAAATAATCAGTATAATAATTGTAACACAAATAATGATGATGATATCAATTTGGAACGTAACGTCCCTGTTAAAATAACACTGGAAACTGAGGAAGTTCCAGAGAAGAACATTCAGTTGTTCTCTAAAAACGCCACTAATTCAACCGACGACGACAAGGTATCCCTTTTTATATTTCATTTATACCGTTTCCATCTTGCCTAAAATGTACATTATGCTATTGACCTTTTATCTATGTGACCGTATTGTTCGTATTGTTTTGACATTAGAATCTGTACACTTATTGATATTTTACAATCTCGAATTGTAAAATTTAGAGTCACATGTGATTTTTAAACTTTGTCCAGGTATTTTCGACTGATGTGATAGCCTCAAATCCATTCCAACGACATAATTCTGCTTCTGGAACTGCAACTCAGAATCAAACTACGCAGCAAACGCAGTTGGGATATTTTCCACTCAAAAAGTCCACTTTAATCTGTTTTATCAGTAATTCAAATTTTTTTCAAGAAAAAAATAAAAGAAATATATTAATCACATTTTTTTTCATCTAGGGAATATTTTCTTGGTTATTCTAATGTATTATGTTTACTCTATCAAATGCTTCTTTTATAAGCTTTAATGTTGCTGTGTGGTTTCAATCTCCAACTTTTTAGAAGTGCGGACTATGGTTCCACGATCAGTTCATTGACCCAGAGTTCGAATATGAAAACTGAAGTCAGCGATATTGACTTCAGCTGGGTGAATGATGTCGAAAATCGCCTTGAACGAGAAATTGCCTTTGTGAGAGAAGGTTTCACTGCATTTTTATCATTTTTCTGAATTTATTATGGCTTTGAATGTGAATTCGTACATATTCCATCTTATCGTTCTGTTTTTTTTTCAAATTATTCAGAATTATTTATTTTATCTTTGTTTTATTTTCGTTTTATTTTAATAATTTTTGTTTCATAGGTTCTCGACAGCAACTACCAGTACAGTACTTTGGAATGGATTTGGATCAGTCCAAAACTGATAAAGATGAGGCAGCGGTGGTTGTTTCACCGCCATACACTACCACCACAAAATCACTTGAGGTATTCGGTGAATGCGAATCTCGCAAAGAACTGAGCCAAATACATTCTGATGTTCGTTCCAAAGCGGCAATGTTCGATACAGAAGCTTTTCGAAATGAACGAAAAGTTGATGAACAACAGGTTCAGTTATATTTCTAGAATATTAGCAATCACTAAATTTGTTTTTAAAAATATTTTTTATCTTGTTCTTGTTTTGCTAGGCCGCGTATCGTTATCGTTCACGGTCAACTCCCCATGGTAATGTGTACATACCTCAGCCCGATTACCAAAGTTACGATCCAATTTCTGTAGATATATCACAAAATTCGAGCCAGTGCAGTGGTATTTATTCAAGTAATGCCTCCCTTGCAACTGGTTCAAAATACGCTCGATGTTTACAACACCGTAACGTGAGCTATTGATTCATTCAAGCTAATTATCTCTGACGCACTCAAAATTTTCATTAATATTCTCATATCATTTAAGTCACATTTTATGAATTTGCTTTTCGCTTAACTTCATTTCTTCATCCGAAAGTAAGTATAAATAAAATAGACAGCAAGTAATAAGTGATTAGCAGAAGACAAAGTGATAAATTCGATGGATTGAATTTGAAGTCTTCCAAAAATATCAGTGATAGTTAAAAAACTTGCATCGTTTTCAGAAAAGCAGCAGTATGAAGGTCAATGGGAATGTTGCAGGGGTAGAGGCAAAATATGGCAATTCATATCGTAATAATAATGAAAAAATGACTAAGCAACAAGGTCAACAGCCGTATTCCGATTATGGCGATGAAATGTTGCAGCATAATCAAACATACGGAGCAGCTGAATGCTATATCCAGAATGCAGTCCGACGTAGTACTGAGAAACCATGGAGAATATCCGTCGCTTACTGACCCAAATTTTCAGTCTTTGATTTTCGTAAAAATTTCCTTTAAATGCAATGAAGCCTTTATTCATGTGCTTTCAGCTTTTTGTTTTCTTTTAAGTTTTAGATGACGGACACCATTCATTCTAAAATCATAGTTTCACTTGAGTGGCACAGCACTTTCGAAATTTTTCACGATTTAAAAATACTTTGTATATTGAAGCCATGTTTATTCCTTTGTTACTGTGATTGTTTGTTTGTTTTTTTATATGTTCTACTAAAAATATATATCAGTTGCAGCTTTTAAAGAACATAATCTTTCATGTTCATTGTTCTAATAATAGATTTTAGAGTTTCAAACATCAACTTATAAATTTCAGTAATTTAGTAATATCATTACTTCTAACTTCTTGGGAATAATGATATTACCAAGTTTCGAAGAACTTAGTAATACTACTCCTTCCAAAAAATTAGAGATTGATGCTCAAGAAAAAATTATATCATATCTTCCCGCCACTGTACGCAATATTATTACTCTTTTTACGACGTTTTTTAAAACTATTAAGAGCCTTGAGGATGATCGTTTGATTATCATCCACACGCCAAAGATAACCACCGCAGAACATCTTATTTCAGATATATTCGTCTTAACCAATGATTTTGTGCATTTTATATAGCAGTCTACTTTGAGTGATCACTTGAGCATCTTGTTTAATTTTTTTCCCTCGAAAAAAACTTAAAGAATCTTCGGCTTTCTCCTAGAGATTACATCAACTTCCATTTCGAAACTTCAAGTCAGATTATTCGTACAAGTAGGCTTTTGATATGAAGCTATAAAATGAAAATTAACTCAGTATTTCGTGATGTTTTTAAGTTCCTGGCAGTCCAGCACCAGCGCCAGGCATAATGAAATTTGATTAGAATGGAAATTCTTCGCTGAAAATTTTGATTCAACAAGAAAAAAACTTTGAGTGTCCTAATGATGAAAGAATGTCCAAAATGGATATAGGCTTAAATGTGGTTAGGATTTACAAAAATTAGATTTCTAAGCTATGGAAATAGCTTAAAAATCTAATTCCTATATTTACATACTAATCAAATGAGTTGATATGCAATGAAAAGTTAGTTGTTCAGAGATTTCCGCTGAGATATTTGAGACTTGAACTCCCCTTAAATTTTTCACAGTTTGAGTGGCTACAATAATTTTATCATTCACTTTACAATGCAACTATTAAGAAGATCGTGTAAAAAACATTGTAGAAATGACTTAGCAAACTAAAAAATCAAAACAGTAACAGTATACAAAACGAGTGAAAACACGATATACACAGCCGAATTCAGAAAAAAAGCGAGCAATGGTATTAAAAGATAGAAAGTCAAGTCCCATATTTCCACTTCTAGAATATGAGCCATACTTTACAACACAACGATCCACAACGTAATTCATGTGTTTCCCTACCTACAAATTTTCAGAATATGAGCCATACTTTACAACATAATCGATCCACAATATAATTCATGTGTTCCCTTCCCTACCTATAAATTGAAAACTTGCAGATAGGGAAAGAAATACATGAAATAATTCAAACGAATCGTGCATAAGAAAAAGAATGCATTATTCAGATACCGGTATGATTTATGATATTAAAAAAATGGAATATTAAAATATGTATTTCTATAGCCCCGCTTAAGCAAATTTTTGTGTCAAACATTTTTCTTCGGTACAAAAATAAAGCTCCTAAAATTACAATTTAAAGGAAAATTTAAAAAGTAGATCATAATAAAATGAGCGTTAGTTTGTAGCACTTCATTCTGAAAGCATAAGTGATAACACTCATTTGGACTACGAATTTGTGATGTTTATGAGTTAAGCAAATAAAGAACGACATTACAGTGTTCATCACTGATATGATACCATATAATTTTGACAATCCTAGCCCGTAAAGCCTAAGACGTTTGAGAGTATTCTTTTGCATAAATTGATTGGGTTTACGAAAGGCAAAAATCTTTCTGGTGAAATAAAAAAGGACAACTGATAATTAAGTACATACATAATAAACGCTTGCAGAAAAAGGTATGAATTTGCATAAATTTTGTAATGGGAGAGTTGTTTCGTTTTAATTCCTAAAAGAAATGACTAAGGTAATTTTAAAAAAAACTGAAATGTGAAACCATTAAAAACTAGTCTCGTTCTTTCGAATAAAATTTTAATTACAATGAGCTTGGAGAAGATAAATGTTGCAGAAAATGTTGTGCTTACAAGACGTAATATACGCAGAGACGAAGGAATCAAATGTCAAATTTATTAGTACACAATAACCTTGAAATTATAAGTTTTTCTTCTGCAGTATATTTGCCACGAATTCCATCCATATTTAGCCTTCGATGATTTCTATCGTTGTTTGATGCTCACCTCTGCTGGCCAAAAACTAATTTTTTTTATGATAAGTTTGTCTTGCAAGTAGTCCGTGTACCAAATCGCATCCGAGGAAATGGCCAATCAAACCTTTAAAGAGATTTCGCAAATTAAAGAAATTTATTGACATTTAATCACGATGTTATACCAAATACATCAAAATGTTATGAGCCAGGAGACAGAACAGTGAAGGAGGTGAAGAAAAGAAGACCCCAATAAAAGCGAAAACAAAAATCATACGAAATCGCTCTGCTCAATAATTGGAAATCAATTTTAAAATCTACAAATGAGAATACCTTGAAATATAAAAACAATGATTAAAAATTCATTTCCGTCATGCATGAAAATAATACCTTCTTGGTACAGGCCTGTGCAAATTTCCCTCCATAAATAAAAATAATCGATACCAATAAAATTTTGATAAGTGATTATAATGAGAGCTGGCACTCTGAGAAAAAAAATACTATTTCATTCAACATATATTTACAAAAGTAAATTACAAGTAGAAAAAACTAATTTTATCTATGTAAATTAACTTTCAACTATGCGGAATGGCATGGAAAATGATAAATCCCATTAGTAACAACAAAAACATACTCGAAGACTTGGAAAAGCAGCCAATGTATGGTAAGTCCAGAAAACTCGCGTGGATATCCAATATGATATTATAACATCAATCGTATAATGAGCACGAGATATCAATAGCAAAAGAACACCAGCAGCTGCGACCATTATTGAGAAGAAATGCAACGGTTTCCAACGTCGTGGACTATCTAAACTAACTATTGAATGCGAAGGAATTAGCAGTTTGTCAGAGAATGACCACGAAGCAGAAAAAAATCAGCAAAGAAACAACTCTATAAACAGATTTAATTTTTCTTGGACGATCAAAAGCTTCGCGAATTTATAATAAACTATACTTTCGTTTGTTCCTACTCTACTGAAGAAGAAAGTCTCCGAGAACTTACATTCTGTGATAAATAAGCAGCTAGTGACAAGGACAACTGTATGGCCGCTATAGATGTAATCACCGCAAAGTGTGTGCTTTCCGTTGATCATCAACCCAGCACCACTTACAATTCGCATCGCTCTGAGGACTATATTCCTTAGAGTATAATCAGCGCCCTAAATCATCATGCATTTTTTATTTACGACTGCTGTCATTTGATTTACTCCATGCAATACAATCAGCGCCTCCTCCTAAATCAAATGACAGAAATCGTAAATAAATGGAAATAGATAACAAAATAAAATCCTTAAATTTAAAATGCCAACACTTCTGGATGGCACTAGTGATAAAAGGCACTTCTTAATAGTACAGAAAGGAAATAAAAGTAAAATCATTTAAAAAAAATAAAGTTTTGTGATTTAATTTTAAAACTTCAAGGAAAGTTTAATTTAAAAATTTTTTTAACCAAACTGAAAACATAAAAGCAATCGGGAGAAGGGACTTACACTTAGACGTGGTGAGCAATAATAATTGGGATCTGCAATAGGTACTTGTGTCACGAGCATCGTTAGGCAACGCCCAAAATATAATAATGATCCGATAACGGCGATTCTTCTGTAAGAAGGCTACTTTTAGCCTATGTATTTTTCGGCTTTTTTTTTTGCTTTTTATGTAGGTTTCCAGAACAATTGACTCCTCAGTTTTTAGTGTGAATGACAAACAGTTCATAACAGAAATTAACAAACCTAATTATAATCCAGCGGTGCCTGTGTATGACAGTTAATGCAAGCATACATGTGAATGAGGCAAGCATAAGATATTCGGACACTGTTAATGCCCATGGAATGTAAGGCGTGTGAGCGAATACGGCATCCGGCAATGGTGGTTCTTGTGGTACTTTTTCATGGATAAACGATAATACTAGATCATTGCATACAGCCGCTGTTATCAGCAAACCCACTGATATCTTCAACTTCTACTTCCAATTAAGCAAATGACTTGGTCATTTCGTAAAAAGTGTTATAACATCATACCTATACGAATTTCTCACGACTTTATTCTATTCACCCTCTTTTATCGTTTCCAACTGTCTTTTATTAACATCACGGCTAACTGCAGAAAATACTGTAAATTAATGTTTAATAAATTATGATAAGAACTTACGGCAGCTTTACAACGCTCTTTTGGAAATTTATCAATAGAATTGTTTGATGTCTTGACGATAATATCGGAAAGGTTGAGATCGATTTTAACGGTATTATTGGCTGACGACACAAAATTATTTAATAACGGAGCACGTCCGTCATTGCCTAAAATTTCTTACACTTTCAGAGGCATGTATTTCGACCATCATAACAAATTCCTTAATTTCAATTCACTACCAAAGTCAGCAACATTTTTAATGTGTTACTGGTCGTCAAATTCCTCATACTAGTCTGTACTACATCCTCATACGTAACATTATCTATACGTAATATTTATCTACTGTTCCTACTATCGACTGTTTCGACCGTGGAAATTATATTACTCTAATCAATTCATTCCAGTTATCGAAATTTTTTTAAACCAGACTAGTTTTCGAAAAATGATATCCAATAGAAAGCAGCATCATAATTACCTTCAGAGAAATCTTCTGAATTGGAACTGCTACACATTCTTCGTACAGTACTTGAAACAGCAGTGATTTGTCCATCCAACATTACCTTCAATGTAACCACCCTACTAAAAAATGACCAAATATCTCTTCGATTGCCAAGCTGAAACACAAATAATTCACTCGATGCAAAAATGGACCATGTATGCAAACGAAAAATGACACGCAATCGCAGTAATCCCTTGTTTTTCACCGAAGCTGTTCATTTTTTGGAAAAAAAGTGGACAAATAATAAAATTACTAATATCTGAATAACATTCAATACAATACATTCTCCCATGTTTACATAACTGCACATGAGACATTGCTGTATCTGAAAGAGACTAATAATGTCAGCTATAAACTTTGTGGCCCTTCAACAGTTAATATCTGATATTCCAAAGACATGTTCAATTAAGGATTTCAGGAAAGATATTAAAATATCACCTATTCCGTTGTTATCTTGGACAAAAAATTCAAATATCTGGATTTTGCAGAAGATACAACAAACGGCACTCCAAAATTTTATATTTAAATATTGAAGAAACTATCTATCAAGATCGATACCACAACAGATCTATTAAGATTGATGAACGGATCAGCAAAATAAATTGAAAATACAAACAATTTAAAATACCGATCAGTACAAACAAAAAGAAAAGTAAAATGAAGAGAAGGGAGTAAGGGAAATTAAACCGGTTGTTATGATTTCATATTTTGTCAGACATTATTAAAGCAGAAAAAGTAACACCATTACCACAATACTTGTCGAGAACAAACTCGAAACTTCTCGAAATTAATTTCAATCCAATATCTATCACATAGCCAAACCAAATAATTATACTAAAGATTTCTTCTTAATGGTTCATCATTTGTAATGTTTCCGTTAATTTTCACATTCTCAAACTTAANTCGCACTTTAATCTTTATCTCAATTATTTTTGCTCCAAATAACTAATCTAAACGTTCCCATCATGTTTAGCCGCTTTCAGATTATAGAACCGTTTTCTTCTCACAAGTACGTTCCTTGTCATGTGAATTACCATTTTTGGTGAACCATATCCTTATCCTTGCATGGGAATTCCGTTC
>UPTC01000325.1:6626-34537 GCA_900537255.1 Acanthocheilonema viteae
TCTCTCTCTCTCTCTCTCTCTCTCTCTCTCTCTCTCAGGAAATTACAGCAATCTCAGACAACTGATCTAACTTCATCAAAAAGCTCTGATACGCTATGAGTCAAAACTAACAAAAGCTGGCAGTCAAAACTTAAGATTTTGTTGGAAGTTAAATATTAAAAGAAAAAAAGTAAATTATTTCTATCGTATATATTTTTAGAAACGATTGAAAAGATTGCAATGCCTTTTCCTATCAACTCGTTCATCTCATCGACAGTATCATCGCAACAGGTTGGAGATGTATTACCTATTGATGGCTTGAATCAGTGGCAAACAATAGCAACAACCATCAATAATTCCACTCTCCCTCCTACATCAGTACCGGTTCCTCTCCCAGGTCAACCGAGAATCACTGGTCCACCATTGCGTAAATCACGTACTCATACGAGTACCGTATCAATCTCACACGAGTCACACGAGAACTCTCACACGAGTACCGTATCAATCTATAAAACTAGACCTGGAAATGGAGTATGCCCTACTCCGAATAATGTCATTCGTGATGAAAGTACCAATTATTTGATAGTCTGTAATGGTGAAAAACCACTGTGTCCACCAAATTCCTACTGTTACATTACTGGATATGCTAATCAGGAATACAATTGTTGTAGATCCTGAATACATCCGGAATTCCTCCTTCAGTCTTTAACAAATAAAATGCTGAATTACTTTGTTCAATTTTTGGCATAATAAAATAATATTTCCATTGTCTTCTATTCAATATCCTTATCAATTCAGCGTACTCAATGAAATTTAACTACTTTTCTCATAATTTTATACCCACTTTTAGCATATTGTACTGTGATCGTATTGATTACTTCTACTTTCATATTTTTAGAATCAATTCCTGTAAACAGTTACATATATACATACATATATATACAATCTGTTTCAATCAGTTTCAAAAATTTGAAGTTGCTGTATGAAACACTTTATTTTATTTCACCTTCGTTATTATTAATATCATTTAACAGAGTTAAAGTTGTCTAATTAAGTCAATTGAAGAAATGGATATATTTACCACTATTTTTTTTTGTTTATGAATTTTTAACTATCATTATAGAATAAACTTCAAAAAAAAACTCCGAAAATATTGCAGTGGCATGAAGTCGAATTTTAGTAGCATCGTAGACATTATACAAAGTTTTGCTGAATCTGCTTTATTATAAAGAATTTTTTTCAGTTAAACAATTGCTAACTATCAGCTATCAGCTCTTTTTCCTTCAAGCCATGAAAAGTTGAATAACAATTTACATTAACAGATTTTCTGTTGAATATTCATTGCTGAATATTTTCGAAATGCGCCGATAAATTCGAATTCAATAGAAGTATTCTATATTCAAAGATTTGTGCAAATAATTATGATCTATAATAAATTAAATACGCAACGTAAATATTGAAATGTTGGAAATTATACCTTCATCAGTTTAATATAATTTTATAATTTTATATTCAGTTTGTACACAACATTATACTACTCACTACTCGACATAAAATAGAAAACTTTCATCAGCAGTTTTAATAAAACAAAAAATTTTCGTCATCAGCAGAAAGTTCTGCAGATGACAAAGTCTATTTGCGCAAATCGATTTGCAGACAATATGCGCCTGTACATCTCTCTATTTTTATATCTATTGTTTACTACACCTGTGAATATCCACCTGTTAGTGGAAACGAAGAATAAAATAATCGTGGAGAGAACTATTAAGGACAACTGTATTAAGAAACACTTTACACATATACTATTTCTCTGATCTATTGTGGAAGACTCGAATGACCGGTAAATCTCGAAATATTTGACGATGTAACAAAAGAAGGAATTTAGAGATGTGATAGTTAGAGGCCAGACTTAGGGCAAACATTTTAATGAAATGACAACAGTTCATGCGAAATATAAGAGGATAAATAGGGAGAGAGAGAGAAGGAGGGAGGGGGAGAGAGGACTGTGTCCCACTCATACAGTTATAGTTATAGCAAGGGATATTCGAAATGCTTAAAACCTAAAATAAATAGCGCCACTTATGCCTCTATCACATTTATTAACTACGGAATATGGCCCAACCAAAATTATTAAAATCCGGTTTTTCTTAGTTTCTTTTTAATTATTTTAATTAGTATCTCGGAAGTCCCTCATCTCATCTCTTCTGCTACGTTATAGCAAGTTTGTGCACTTCGAAGTTCCGCTTCTTCGGAACTATTCGTTTGTAACTAAATTTCTCTTCGGTGCTGAACATCTTCGCTACAAGGAATATTTAATTATCACTTCTTCCTTTTCTTCCTTCTTTTACGTTTGAAAAGGTTTTGGTTTAGTTGTAACAACTTACATTTTTATGTTTCACATTACTTTTTACATTTGTTAAAATGTCGTTTCCTCCGAATAGTTGCGAGAGAGGGGAAAAAGATTCTTTCGATATTAACGTCTTGAATCTTATGGAATGCAGTGATAGACGAGAGAAGAAAGGAGGAAAGACCGAAATGGAAAGATCGTAGAGATAACTAATGAGTTAGACGATCGGCGCTGGTGTTTATTGATTACCATCCCTGCCATAGAAATCATGCCTCTTTATCATCAGACGATCGATACATCAACTCATCTACCACTCTGTTTCATGAATTCATGATAGATGGCAATTTTTTTCACCAAAATTCCCAACACTAATAAACGAGATGAGAAATCATTTTATGGTCCATTATGTTTTCTTCAATGTTTAAACTAAATTCGTGGGAATCTTTCGGTCTCAGGAATTAATTGATGATATGAAAAACTTTCTACCAAATCTAACTCTTCAGCAACAGTACAATCCAATCACAATTTTTTCCATCTTCGTGATCGATCGATACACGAACAACTCGACCAATCAATCAATCCGATTGAATCCAACGTCCGTCTCATCACACAGTAATTTGACTTAACTCATTGTAACTGAAAAAGATTCGTATAAACTTCGTTACAGAATAACGTTCCAAAAATGCGGCCCTCCAAATGCAATATTGAAATTATCGCATCCGATAGCAACACAAACCAGAAGGATTGATTTTCGCAGCTTTGTGGTGATCATTTTGGAGGAATAATATTGAGATGGATCGGGAAATTGTAGAGCAGACGACATGGAAATTGTCTCAGGAAAAGGTTCGTTGTTTTCAAGATCTTTCAATTTTAGCAGAAAACATCGCTATGATAACTTTGAGTTGCTGTAAGATTTGTTGATATCGGTGGTTGAAGTGGGGTAATTGATAATCCAGTCTTAAAATTTAGATTTATTACCATCATTCCTGTTAATCCAAATAATGGCCAGGAATTTACATGCATAGTTGTTTGCCTGATTACTTTGTTAATTCTTTGTGTATGTATTACTGTGTTTTTGGGCACTTATTGCAACTATTTTTTGTGAGATATGCAGTAGTATGCGTTCAAAATGTCTGAATTTGGAAAGTATTATTGAAGGATTCATGGTGCAATAGCATTATCAATTTTTATTACTATAAGAGAAAGTATTGCATATTGAAATCTGTAGAGGAACAGTAATTTATTGATTCGTGATTGAAAATTTTGAACAATATGCATTTGATTTCATCTAATAATAAATGTCGATATAGGCAATTGTTTGTTAAAAATAAAATATAGATTCAGTTGACCAAATGTTTTATGTTGGAAATCCAGAAATCTTTCCATTCAAATTTTTAATCAAAATTAGAGGATGGTAAAGAAAGAGAAAAATGTACCAACGAGATTGTTTTGATCGATAAAAAAAAAGAAAATGAGTGGATGGAAGGCAATGAAAAAGGACAAAAGAGAATGTTTCGCTCGGCATTTCATCGATAGATATTTTTCTTTATACTGCTTGGAGTGAAGGCACAGGAATTAAGAATGCAGTCTTTTCGTTACCACAATCCCTTATAGATAACGAGCAATCGTTCTGGTCAGATTTGTATCAGTTTTGTATGTCTCTGCTTTTTTTTACAGCAGACAACTTTTTGTCGCACGATCTCATCCATTGTATTTTGTGTCGCAAAATATCAGCATTTTGAATTGCTAGTTAAAGAACTTTTCTAGTTTGGCATTATTGAAAATGCTTCACATCCATGTTATTGTTATAATACTCTGTTAATTGATTTATTTCTCATCAAGATGCTTCTGTCTTTCGATATTCTTAACAACATTTCGTTCTTTCGCCTATATTTCGTGAAATATTAAAATGATCATTCAAAATAACTAAGTCTGAGATTCAGGAATTCAAAATAGGGGTTAATGGGCGATTTGAAATGGGAATCAAAAACATATTAAGATTTGTTGGCTCTAAAATTATGAGAAAATCGACATTATTTAATCATGAAATTATAATTTTATAAAAAATTATTTCTTTAAGATGCGTTCAAAATAACATGACAACAATGTTTGATGGAATTAAAATTTCGTGACATTGTTTGGCAAGCGATATCGTCAAGAACAATTATACGATTCTTTGCTGGCAATCGAAAAGGTCTGAATTTGTCATAGTATGCTAATTGTAAAAAGCGATTGAGCAATATATTGTTTCTATTAGCGCCATATCAAAGTTTTAGTCATAAAGTTTTTTCTTCGGAAAATTTTAGAGCATTATTTTGGAATTGTCTAACTCACCATTATTGTTATTATCTCTCTCACTACTCAACTCTAATCTATCTCAATGCAGTTTGTTCATTATTGACTTTGTATTATTATCATCATCTGTAAACAGTTCCTGAATGTCTCTGTAATAGATATGGGAATAACCTAATGATGCACATTGCCTTGGAATTCCAAAGTTCGATAAGAGAAATTGTCTTTGATGTTAATTAGTTCTACTTCAAAGTATTCGTCAGAAAGTAATATAGTCCACACCATTCCTGAATTATATTTGTCATTATCTCTGATCGTTTATAGTTTCGTCAAAAAATAAAGAAAGTGTTAGAAGACATGGCAAAATATTTTAGTTCAAATTCCATTATAAATATTTCATATAATGAAATATTTATAATAAGAAAATACCAATACTTTTACCATCGATTTGGAAAAAAATCTGTGGCACATTTTTTAATTGAAAGCATTTTTCTTTTGAATATTTTCAAGACAGATTTACTATTAAATAACATAATCACAAATAGTTGTACTCCAAATCTTTCGCACCTTCAAGAATCTTTAAATTTTAAAATAAATTAAATTGACATCATTTTATTGATTACTGTTTACTCAACGCTTCTAAGGTAGTAGTAGGGCCACATATGTAGGATTCGGCGCAAATCAAAAGGTATTACTCGATGTTGTCAAACAAATGAGAAATATATCCGTTCTGCGCTGTATGTGATACTTTCCGTTACAGTTATGTTACTTATTCATGCTTTCTTTTCATTCCGAATGGGGTCGATAATTAGCATCTGTGCAATTTATTCTGGTGGAAGATTGTCTCGCTTAGGTAGTTATCTATTTATTTAATTGAATAGCTGTCTACTTTTTGTATATTTCATTGTGAGTGCAAATTTGTTTTGAAATTCTGTGAATTTTATTGCATTATGAATATAGTATATTACATCACGTTTACGTTATACTACGTTATAAATTTTTATACTTGTATCCACATTTGACTAAATCGATTAGTTTCGTTCTTATCTGAAGTGTTCCTTCTCAAGCATTGTTTAAAGCGAGTCTTTTTTTTTGCTTTGCTAAAATTTAAAGCAACCGAAAAAGGAGGATTATTTTCTGAGCCCTATATAATGGAATCCATTTCATCTTTTTCAATTTCAATATTTCTCGAATTATTTGAGTGTAACCTATGTGAATGTGTGCCGGGAACTCGGGTTTTATGGAGTATCAAATCACTAATGGAAAATAATAATGATGAGTATTCGATAGTTGATATGTTGAAGATATCTCTGATCTGTGCAGTTGCTGTATATAACTAAATTTCTTGCAATTTAAAGGCAAACGAAGAAATTGCTGGTTTATGGATACTGACAAAGTACGACTGAAACTAACAAGGATCTCAAGAGTTTGAATCACAGAAAGATCTATATTGGTTTGCTTCAATTTTTTTTTCATACAAAGAATTTTCTAAAGCTATTCTGATGAAGTTTTTGTCTGAAATCAAAAAGATAAAGTGAATTTTGGGATGACTAATATATCATATTAGTTATCAAAAATTGAACACTTTTTGACAGTTCGCAGTCGATGCATACCTCTTTTATATAGTCAGATGTGTAGGTCATAGTGCGCGTGATATATAACATACGAAAATTTTGCATGTTGTTAAGTATCAATATTCCTCTGTCTCTCCGTAGCTTCGACATAGTTATGGCATATTCGATCGCATAGAGAAAAATAAAAGTATAGGAACTTGTTTTTGCGAATTAAGAATTTTAGTGAGGAAGAGTGAAAGATCAGAGCCGTGCCCTGTGAAAAGTTTAAAGTAAATTGATGAGTTTTTATTCATAAAGCTGACATACTATTTGTAAAGGAATTAAAATTTTTAAACTACTTAGCTAGACAGGGCATCTATGAAAGAACGGTGATAATACCTGGTTACAACCAAAAGATGATGTGCTTTGGAAACATGCTATTATGTTCCATCTTCTCTACTGTACTTGGGATTGTTTTTGAATTGTCAAAACCTCCTTATCTCCAAACTTTAATTATATAAGATAATTGATCGGAATGCAAAAGTTGCTGCTAATGAGCATGAATGATTATTCAATTTTGATTTATCAATCCGTGCAGGAAACACTTCTGAACACTACGACGAAATCTGAAATTCTAGATTTCTTGGTCTGTAAAGATAAATGACGACTTTTTGTAGTAAGGTGCTATCCATATTATAATATTGCCTTTTAAAAAGAAATAACTGCTCAGATTTCGACCTCTGTTTGAGTTTTACTCACTTAACCTAAACCTTTGGCTGTGACTTAAGAGAAGGTGACTTCTATATAGGAGACTATAAATGAAGTGATAATGTGAAAATACAACATACGGAAGGAAAAAATCTTCATCCCTGGCATTTTTTCACTTTTTTAACATAATTGTTTGTCAAGCTGAAATCTATAAGTGCAAAAATGATATGCACATTTTTGGATAATTCTTGAAAAACTTTCATCAGGTTTTACAGACAATGGGTGATGAAGATAGCGAAGTTGGCTTACCTCAGAAGGGCCTAAATATGATTATTAAAGATGTGATACCAGAGATGAGAGTAGCAAATGAATCACGTGAATTATTGAATGCTTGTTGTGTGGAGTTCGTAAGGCACGTATCACGTGAGGCACAGCGTATTTCGGCAGACGATCAGCGCAAAACAATTTATCATGAACATGTTCAGAAAGGTTGGTGATATTTTAATTTCTGGGCCGAGTTGTTTCTTATTTCAGCAACTAACTTTGAATTAAAACTTTAATTCAAAATATTAAATTCTCTTAACAATGTGAGATCTTGAAAATTTATTAAAAAAGTCATCGAGGTGACAAGGGTTTTTTTTTGCTGATTTTTCTATTAAAATTTTTATGAAAAGTATTGTTCTGTCAAGTAAGATGTATTGCATTACCAGCACTGTCTATGTATTCGAAAAAAAATTCGCACAAGATCTGTTGCCTGATTTAATATAATAATGTTAGACGAAGTATCAGGCAGTAATCAGTTGATAAACTCTGTTTAGACGCTGTGGCTTGTAGAAATGTATTTGTGGAAGATCTTCACTGTTTTGCTCTCTTCCCATAGAAAGAGAGGCCTGCTAACCGAAGGCTTGAGATCATCTCTGTCGCAACATGTCTGTGACAAAGATGATCTCAAATCTGTTTGCAATTTTCCACTGTGTAACAGTATTTTATCACTCACATTTGAGACTCAATAGAAAATTCTCGAATGAGCAGCACTACAAAAATCAAGTACATTGTGGGTTGGTTTTGAATATCATGAATTACCTTCAGCTATTGACATGGAAAAAAATATTTGCCTTCGATAACACGATACTTAATAACTTATATTAATGTGATACGCTTGAATGCATACATAATATGTGAAACTGAAAAGATTTGTGAAGAAAGGGTGTGATAAGACGATAGCTACCACAATATTTATTCGCATATCAATTTTCTATTTATTAATGTGTTTTCCATCCCTTCTTCGATTTTCATGTATTCTTTGCTTTTTTTGGATTATATATTCAACTTTTTATTTGGATTATATATTCAGCCATATACATGTTTTTGTTCACTATTTTATTGTGTAGGAATGGAAATTATTGCAAAACTTAGGAAAAAAGTTTCCTGAAATCAAATTAAAAATTATTTTTCCCCTTATTTGCTCAAAGTATATCATATTACATGTTTATTGTGCTATACTGAAGTCATTTTTATTGATTAAATGGATTTTCTCCTAAAGGTCGCAAAAAGGATAGATTTATTTTCTGTTATGCAGCACTTCTGTTTATATGCTAAGCGCCCGTTTTTCAAATTGTTTGAAAATCATATTGATAGTCAGATTAATATTTCTGAAAATTCTGGGAGAAAATAAGCGATAAAAAAATAATATGAAAAAGAATGCGATAAGTAACTAATTTTAATATTTTGAAAATATTTAGTTACTTGTATTAATATGTTTTCTTTAACTGTCTCTAAGGTCAAATGATAACTTGGTAGGCTCCGTAATGTTTCATCTGAAAAAACTGATGGAATTCCAAGAAGTTTATTATTATCATATTTATCATGAATGATGATCTATCTTTTCGCCACATCTTTTCCGTTTTTCGGATTTTATAGAGAAGGGATGCTTAAATTCCTATTTTCTTTCTCCAATAACTCATTAGAGCAGTCTCTGATATTTTGAAAGTGGTTATAATCAAGATTTTTACTGTATTATCTTCTTTTTCAGCCCTAATAAATTTGGCATTTCCATATGATTACGTTGAAGCAGCAGATAGTGTGCTCAGTGAGTGTAAAATAGCTGCGGAAAATAAATTGAAACGAAAAAATTCACGGCTGGATAAATGTGGTATTCCGGAGGATGAGTTATATTTAATGCAACAAAAGCTAATTGAGAAGGCATGCAAAGTTTTTATCATCTTTTGTAAAGTTTTTGGAATGTTTTTAATGAAGATCTCGGAGAGTTCATTGATCGAAGGAGTCTTAAAAAATTTTTCAATCTCACATTTTAGATTACATTTAGTGCAGAAGTAATTTTTATCAAGATTGATACAGCTTCCTTTATTTTAATTTTATTTAGGGCGAGTTAATTCAATGCTCAATGAAGGCATGACAGACTGATTAACGCTTATTAAGGATTAATTGTTTAGGCACGTCAGGAACAACTGGAAGCGGAAGCAGCGGAACTAAATCGACTTCAGCAAGAAAATAGAGGGATACAACGCTCGCTAAGCGAATTGCTATCGAAAGATGAAGATGATGAAGATTATGATACTGCTTGACCGTCCTGAATTTCGTAAAATATTTCAAGGACAAATTAATTATGATTCATACGAATCTGGGTTTTGGACTTCTGAAGTGTCTAAGGAGTTGAATTTTCAGAAACTCTTAAAAAACTTAAACTCATTTCAGAACAGATACGTTTTTATTGAGAAAAAATTGTGTCCCATTTCAGTTGTGTACTTCTATTGGAGAATTAAAAGTAAAAAAAAAAACTATCGCGGAATTGTGGATTTGTTTGATGTTTTTGAAAATCTGTGGTCTTTATTCTAGTGCTTTTCCAATATATTGAAACTTTTCTCTAAAATTTCAACATATTTTTTTTTGAACAAATTCTATTCACTCAAAATCTTTATTGCCGGATAATATAAGAATAAATATCAAGATCACACGAGTAATATACATGTACTTGAAAAATGTTTATAAAAGTTATAAATAAAGCTTGCAAAGTATATTTTGGTGAGGCTTATTAACATCAAAATTCATTGTTATATATTAACATCAAAATTTATTGTAAATTATTAGAAGTAACACAAAGGTGGAGGAAGTTGTTTACATCGATTTAGACATAATGCTAAGGCAGAGAAATGAATGACTGTCTTATTGGTGAAATATCCTTAGCGCACTTATTATTAGTGCGAAGTTTTTTTGTTCCACTGTGCATATTGTCACGATTCAAAAGTTTCATGCATTGAAATGATAAAAGTGGATTTGAGAGTTTCACCTTGTGGGTTATTAACTTGAAGTAGTATTGTGATATTTTTAATCAAATTGGAAGTGATTTAAGGATAAGGATAAGAACCGAAATAAGTGGCATAGCTAGCTGAGTATCAAATTTCTCTAATATTAAATAATATTGATTGGAAATATTCAATTGGAATTCAACTGGAGGCACTTCAAATCATTTTGATTAAAAATATCACGTGAAAATAATTTCATTGTGAATTGACCCTTATTCTTGTCGTTATACATAAACAAAAATAACTTCTGTAAAGGAAGACATGAACGAAATAAAGCGGTTATTTAGTCAAAGAACGAGAACAAAACAATGTTAATGAATTTGAACCAAATAAAATAATGAATAGAAGTGAATTATAATAATTTAAGGATTGTAAATGAGCGTGATACTTAAGGTCATATTATCAGTTATGACCAACAAACAGTGTATGATGAGATCGACTTTTTTTTTAATTTAAATCTCCTTTGGGTCTATGAATAAAAAGATTAAGGCCGTCGTCCAAGTCTTCGCCATTCCTCTCATTGCTAAACCTCAGTTGGAACCGCGGAGCGAAACTCATCAGATTGTATAAAATCAGCACTTTCTTGTTCAGATTGAGATGACTGCTGGACATATTGTGATAACGGTAAGGTTTGTCGGATGACCACTGGTTCAGGCGGTGGCGTCTGAGGACACTGCTCAATATCAGCAATAATACTGACACTGAGAATGAATTTATCACTACAATGAAATATATTGCATTTACATCGAAATTAGCTAAAAATTTATAATTTAGAAATTATTTTACAAAATATCAACACTGAGAAACCATCAATATCCATTCTTTTTTTCCGCTTTTTTTCTTTGTCTCAGTGTATACATTGATTAAATCAATATTATTTAACAATTTGAACTAAATTTCAATCACAATCAATTGAAATAATCATTTAGAATGTTTTAAGATAATTAGATAAAAAAAGATTGAACTAACGTTGGATCATATTGGCGACATAAAGTAATTAATGATGGCTCTTTTCGTTCAGCAATTAATGCTGCAATGGTGTAGTAATGGAGTAATTTGTTGAGCTGAAAATTTGCAAGTGCTTTCCAACCATCGATAATATAATTTTGTGCGGTATGAGCTGAATTTATTCTTAAATTAACACAACCACGACCAAGTGCTGAATAACCATCACGTGCTATCTTTGACATGTAAAATTGAGCTTCCGGATCTTTCCGTACCTTAAAGTAAATCGTCAGATATTTGTTTCATTCTCTTCTCTTGAATATTCGATGGTCTAATCTTTATCGAATTATTCGTTTCTATCAAAATGAAATGATCATAATATCAATATTATCAATATTGAGATAAGCTAATTCATGAGATGCCATTTATTTGACAAGCAAATAATCATTACTTGCCTTCATGATTCTTTACATATAAACTATTAAATCATTACTTACTTTCATGATAACTTCTTTGCATAGAGTATTAATCCTTGAAAAAGAACACACTTCACGATGTTTTGACCAGTCATGTTCACGACATTGACGACTACAGTAATATATGTAGCAATGCTTGCATGATATGTATTGCATTCGAGCTTCCGCCAATTCTCTCGTCTGATGACATCGTGCGCATCGAACATACAATCGTTCATTCTGTAATGAAGTGAATATTTAAGGTTGGATAATTTAACCCAAAATATTTCAAAACTTTCCTCAATCATTTTAATACGAGATTATTGCAAAAATTATTTTAATAAAATTTATCATTAAGCCTTCGAATATTGAGAGATTGTGAAATTTTCATTTAATAAATGGATAATAGCTATTAAGAAATTTAAAATAGTCTGCATTTGAAATTATGAAATTATTGTTTTCCTCTATCATTGTTTAATTCATTTCAACTTAAAGCTCTTTTCTGATTAGAAATAGAATAAGATAAGTTTGATGAAAGAGTATGAAAGCAACTATTTTGTTTATTAATTTTTATAATTTAAAAAAACCTGAAGAAGAGCTTCAGCTTCATGTGGATCGCGCATTAGCTGTTGCATCAATTCATTATTTTTCACATAGATTCCAGATTTTTGCATTTGTCCATCATCAGTAATTCCACTTTCCGAATGACTTAAATAAAAATAAAAATAATTCATTTATTTATTTCAAAAATTATGAAAAAGAAAATGAAAGTGATCATTGTGAAAGAAGTATTTTTTCATACGGCAAAAATGAGAACATTTAAATAATTAAGTCAATGAGATGAATTAGATGAGCAATAGCAGAGATAAATGTTTACCAAATTATTTAGCTAAAATGAAAAAGCTACTAAGTTAGCACTATTTGTCAACTCTTTAAAATTATTCTAAGCGATAAACAGTCTACTTTATAATAGTTATTTACATTCTGCGACAATGACAATTTGTCCATGTTAATGAGCAAATAAGATAAACAATGAGTTAAGTAAATGAATTTCGATGAGGATAACCTTATTTCATGCTTTGATGATGACGATAGTGATGATGATGATGGCTTTGTGCGTTGAAAGATGGAATCCAACACTTCTTCGATTGTGATCCGTCCATAGAAGCGTTGTAAGTATGTATCTAAAATTTTAAAGTTTGAAAATTTTTGAATGAAATATATGGGTCAAGTTTAAAGCTTAAGTTTAAACGATTTGCGCAACTATTTCTAATGAAAAACTTGTAATCAGTTTTAAATTTCCTAATGAAAAATTAGTAATCAGTTTCCACAGCTAAAAATAGTACAAAATTTCAAAGATTAAGTTTAGACGAGATTTTTATAACAAAAATTTTTAACCATTATGTGATGAAGAAGCTCTGTTTGAGCCAATAAATGTATCTGCTACTTCTACCACTCGAGAATGCCTAAAACTTACACCAACTATTAAACCTTATTAATATTGCATTAAGTGTAACTGAAATTCTAAAACAGCAAAAAGAAACTTACCGATCACCTGGTATGTTCCAATTAAAAGGTATTGTAGTTACTGTGTAACCGGGTAATTGCTTAATGGAAGTAAATCCTTCTGATGATACCTTTTCATAATTCATTGATACCTATTATAATCTAACTTTATTGAAATGTAAAGTGCGATGATTATTTGGAAGGACATATTTCTTATAAACTTAAAATAAGAAATATTTGTTTAAATTAATTTTAAATGATTCGAATCGAGGGAAGCTGTATATCAGTATTCAATTACACATTAAGTATTTGTAAGAAATTTTTGAAAAAAAAATTCTTTCATTTATTCCCTTTATTTTAGAAAAATTTTGGCATATTTTAATTTGAGTACGCCAATGGATCAAAACAAACCAAGCATGTCGAATTTTGCTCACTAGGAAGGGAGTTGCCTTCTTGTTCCTGAAGAAAAAAAACTCAAAAAAGATTTTGCACCTCATTTTATAAAATTTTTTATAATTAAATAGTTGTTTTAATTTAATTAAACTGAGTTTAGATGAAGTAATTCACATGTCTTCATCTCCTTCAACTATTTAATTAGCTGATTTATTGGAAATTTCGAAGTAACGAAAAGTCCTCATTGAAACTCCAAAAAATATCAAGAAAAATTAACAATTTAAATTTATTTTTAATAAAATCTTCACTTTTTTATTAATTATCCAACAGTTTCTTCAATTGCATGATCTACAAATCGCACTGTTAATCTTCAAAAGCAGTTGATGGCGCATTGTTTAAATTTAAAGCAATAATTTAAAGAATGAAAATTTTCGTCTTTTCAATGCAATGAAAGTTCATCTCAATGGATGACCGATAACCAATTGCGATAAAATTAATTCAAAGAAAAATTTTACTGTCAGTTTAATTGCTTCGGTAGATTTATAAAAGCAGAAAGAACACTCCGATCGGCAGGGGATATTCCATTATTTCTCGTTTGTTATCGTACAAAAATAGAGCATTTCCATTTACTCATTCTAAGCTGTTCATTTCATTCCGCAATTTAATATTTTGTCATTTTCTTTTTTCCTTAAATCAATACGAAAACACATCCATGCGATAAACATGCAAGAAAAGGTAGAAGAAAGCAACAGGTAAAAGAGCACCTTGGCAAATAATAACTTTTATCATTAACAAAAACAGAAAATTAATCGTTTTAATTTCACAAACACAAAAAAAGAAAGAAAATGCAGCTACAGAAAGCAAATTGATCAAAACATTTTCATTAACACAGTAATACGTTCAGCATATTTTCCATTCTTTCGAAGTTTAAATTCGCTTTGTCGAGAGAAGCGCTAGGCTAAAGCAATACCAACAGGAAAACGTAGAAGAAGCTTGCTATAATTAAATTAGATATTTATAAAAAAAATTTTACAAAAAATTGACATGAAGTGTCATAATATTTATATAATTAGTAAAAAAAACAAAAACAAAAAATAAAACATATAAATTGTATGTTCTTCTATTTTCTTGAAACTTTCAAATTTGCAAAACCTTTTTCCGAGATGCTTCCATAAAGATAGGATAAAACAGTTATCAAACAGATTTTGGTTAGATGAAAGGAATTATATCGGAGATTGTAATTCGGTAAATCAAAAATATTGAAAGTGCTGGAACATAAATTATTGCATAAATTTAATACATAACACTGATAAGAAAAGGAAAATTAGAATGCATATTAGGACGAAAGTTTTTTGAGAGAGAGAAAAGTTTATAAGCTAAGAAAATGCGAGCAACACAAGCAGCGGAAAAAAATCACAGTAAATATAAAAAAAGTAAAAATTTAAAATTTTTTAAAACAAACACATTTTTGTGGTAGAAATATTTTTTGAAATTGCAAATTATTCAAAAATTTCCTCAGTTTTGTATTATGTAATACAGCAAATACAAATTTGCATAAAAAATATTCCGTTTTATATTCCTCCAAGAAAACATCTCGTTATTATTTCGTGTGGTGCATTCTTTGATAAAGAAATCAGATGAGTTGTATGAATGAACTTTTAAAGGTCAATGGTGTCCCTCGGAATCAATCAAAACGAACAAATTTTTAACTTTAAAGTTTAAGCACTTTATGCAAATTTGTCAGTGATAAATGCAGAAGAATACGGAAAGTATGAAAAAGAAAATAACAAAAGAAGGAAAACAAGACTGAAATTCTGAGCAAGCGTAAATTCAAAATGCTGAAAAAGCAAGGGTAAAAGTTAATAGAAATTCCTATTAACAAATTAATATCATGAAAAAACTGAATTATTTTTTTTTCGAAAGGAAAAAAAATCCAAGACAGAATTTAGCAAGCAAGTAGGCTTTCAGTTACAAAATACGACATTCAGCTCATATTGGAAGAAATTGATAGCCTAATTAAGAAATTTTTTCACAGTGATTTAAAAAAATTTTGAAAAGTAGCGACAGGTATGTTTCTTATACAATCTCTCGCTCCTCCTTGTGTAATTCGTTAATTTCCTCAACATGTGAATTTCTATTCTGTTCAAATTTATAATTTCATCCTTAAAAATGAATTAAAACGTTAACTCTGATAAGACATTGATAATCGATTGAATTTTACTACACAATGCAAACCTTTCGTTTATCGTTGTTGCTATCAATTTGATGTAATGATGTCCGACTTCTGCGCATTTCTTCAATTTCATCCTTATATTTATCAAACATACCGTACGGTATCACAACAGCAGCATCACTTGTTAATGATGATCCCGAGAATGGAATTATCTGAGGTGAAGCACTGTATTGACCTTTTTCATAGGAGAAAGGTGTAGTATATCGAGTTTCAGATGTTTCGTATTGAGTTGTTGGACGGATACCGTTGTACGATAGTGGTGGTGAAGAATCGAAGGAAGTACCACCGGATATTATCTTTCTCTCATGACCGCTACTACGTCCTACATATCGTTCACGATACCAATCTGGTACGTGTAGTTTTTCTGTGGATTTTCGAAATCGCAACTCATGTTCCGAAACATTTGGAGTTTTTTCGTTGAATTTTTGGAGTTCATTTTCTGGCGGTGCCGATTCTTCACGCATTCTAAAAATAATTTATGAAGAAGCAAAAAGTGCTAATGAAAATTTTTTTCTTCTCAAAGTTTCCATCGTATTGACCGAAAACTTTTTATCACTTTAAAATTTCTTTTAACATATATCTTTCGTTCATCTTTTAATCATCAAATCATTATTTATCTAATTATAGACAAACAATTTACACATCAAAAAAAACAATAAATGAAACATGAAAAAGTTTTTTTTTTGGATCTCTCAAAATGAACATACTTTCGATCCATCAAATAATCGGCGCTTTTCGAACGCACGTGTGTTATGATATTCTGTGGTGCATCACGTCGACTAAATCGATTATAATCCATCACTGAACCAGAACGATGCACGTCATCCAAATTAGTTTCCTCAACCTGAAATATTTCTAAATAATTGAAAATAAGTGGTATATTAAAAAAAAAACTATTTAGTATGTTTGAAGATGCTTCAAATTCAAAGCTGACCATCATATTAGCATATTTAGCTCCGACATAGAAATACTAATGGAAAATGCATGAAAAGAAGCATAGTTATTGAAACGATGAAGCAATGGTATGGTTATCACCTAATTAATCTCATTATCCTAATTATTGATCATCGAAATTTTTGTACCTTTAATGTAAATTTTAGAAACCATGATTTTAAAATATCGATTATGGATTAATTTTCGAGTATCATTTATTCTCAAAAGTTGGAACAGTTTTAGAGATGAGAAAAAAAGTTTCATTTCGTTGTAATTTTCCAACTTATCCCTTTCTTTGTGCACGAAGAGGAGAAGGCCTATAGGTTGAATTCTTCAAATGAAATCCTATGCATCACATAACAAAGGGAAATTTAGCATGCAGTTAGCAGTATTTTACTTTAAATTGTTTGTTCTATCAAATGGGTTATTTTGTCCCAGAAATTAGTTTGCTTAATAGGTTGTGCCTTAAGGCACTGCATATTTCACAACTAGAGATTACACACAGAATTATATAAATATATATTAATTATGCATTGTTAAAATTTTGATAGTACATCAAAATACTGCTGATAAAAAAAGCACATTATTTGATGGCAATTTCCGATAGCAAATAAAATACATAGATCCAGACATTTGCTTATCCTGACGTGATGACAGTGAACTCTTTTGAAAATACCAATCAAACGCTGCAGTACGGATAGATAGCTACCAGATTGTTTCACATAAATTATCTCCAACAAAATAAAATTAAAGATTAATGTTGTAATATTATCAAAAAAATTTCACCAAAAAATATTAAGTAAATTTTTAATCAATTAGTGTCGGAAAAATCGAAATAACTTTATGATTGTAAAATATTTATGCAATTAAGATATTGTTTGTGTTTTAAAATCTATATTATAGATTCTTTGTATCAAATATTCTCAGTCAAATAATAGGATGTTTTATTTGATATCTCGATTTACTGTAAATGATTAACTTCAAATAAGCAACTTTCTTTGTACTGTCAGCTTCATCTCAAAGGAACTACGTGATCATTGGTTGACCATTAGCTTTATCTATTGTATGTTTATACGATTCCTTGTAATCTTTTGTTCATTCAGCGAATGACTTTATAACTCTCCTTCGTTCAAGTACTAAACTATCCACTACATCAAAATACCATCCAACAAAAGGTCACATATAGTGTGCTTGATTACTTAAAGAGGTCAGTCTCAGATCCAAAATCGACATCAACAATCGGACACAAGCGGTCCCATCAACTGTATTCTCCTGAACTGCGCCTCAGTCAAATTCTTGTTCAAACTTCTAAACGATTACTCCAATCATATCAATAATCAAGAAGACTGATGCCATATTATAACAATTATAGTGTGAGAAAGATTACCACCAATCTTCCATGAAGAATAAAACCTTTGTAATGATTACTGTCCATGAAGCAACCAATTACTCAATAAGAAAAAGAAAACTTTCACGACAATTAGGAGCATTAATTAACTAATTAACCTGCCTCATTTATCAATCTATTCAATCGATCATTACAATAATGAAAAGGAGTATTAAAGGGCATTGGAATGGAAAGTATGAAAAGGATCAGAAAATACGTCATATGTGGAACCTGTCGTTGCGCTGAAACAATATCACCAATTCCAGTGTCCAGGTTTGTTTCCAGGTATGATGTCGAGTAACCTCGGGTTCGACTGTACAGATTTGGTTGCGAGAGGCGCTGTTTGTAGGGCATCCAGTAGCGCTCGACTCGTTCATATAAGCGATTATATTCCTGCTATTGATTTGCTTTTTTTCATTAGCTTAGCAATTTTGAATTAATTAAGCATTGGAGTATTTTCAGCAAAGGATTAAATCTCATCAAATGAAAAAAAGAAAAACAAAGATGTGAAAAAGAATGAAGATCATTCAATAGTCTTTTGGGAAAGTTGTAGCAAATTTTTAAAATTTGAACTTTTGAGAAATAACTATCACAGTTACATAGTAAAAGAGAATAGATAGCTCAAGCAGATTTGAATTAGTAAAAAAGCGGATGCAAAGCAAAAAACATTCAAGCAAAATTCGGAATTTATTGTTTTTTTAATTCAAATTTATTGCAGTCAATTTAAATTCTTCATTTACAATATTTTCAGCCAGTTCAAATCCCTCTTTTGCATTACGATTTCAGATTTCCAATTCTCTTCAAGCATTTATGCAACATTCTAAATTGCTCCTCACTTGCTTTCTGTGTGCATCTAAAAAATTACTGGCTGAAAAAAATTTTTAAGTTTAAAGTCAAAACCTGATCATATGGACTGGGACCAGTACTAATATATGGCAATTGATTTGGTTCATGTTTCGAATTAAATTCATTCTTTTGAAATTTTTGAGACGGCTGTCCGTGATGTACCGGTCGCGATCGCAATATATCATCTGATGTTTGACGAAAACGTTCGCTTACTGCATCTAAGAGCATAATATGGATTTAACCTAGATTCATATTATCAGAAATTTCTATCTCGCCTTCGATAATGCTAAAAAGACAATAAGAATGTATCTATAAGTAATAAAATTTTGAATAAGCATTCCTTTACTCTAAATTTTCTTTCCTAAGTTATTCAAAGTAATACTTTCAAGGAACGGACATATACAGTATCATAGACTTTTTTTTTAGGAAATAAAGTACCAACCAGTTGTGTTGTTAGCATCACTGGAAAGGAATTCTTTTCTTGCCTTCTCCAACTTTGATCGATATCGACTTGTACGACGACTTGATGATCGACTGAAATCATCATCGTCGGTGGAGCGCCGATTATACAAACGTTCACGTGCCAATATACTTGAATCGGAACCATTTGACATACCATTTTGTGTGTACCTAAAAGTTTTCAGGAATTTTTGACTAAAATCCAAAAAAAATGAATAACTTAACGCTTGGAAGTTTATGAAGTTTTAAATTCATTCGAGTTATATTTTAAATTAATCAAATGCTAATATTTGAAAATATCAAGATATCACAAAACATTTCAATAACTCGAATTGCAATTATTAAAAAAATTTTGGCGTATTTTTTCAGCAATAAAATCACACATTATCATATTATTTAAATTGTTCTTTTCTATCTTTTCTCTCGTTTTATTCTATTATTTCTACTTTTACCATTGTTCAGGTTACAATGATCACTAATATATATATATATATATATGTTCATTAAAAGGTTTTTCAAAACGATATTCATCTATGAATACTATCTAACAAATTGTAACTTCTCTCCAACTTCTTATTTCTTTGAAATGCTAATCGGACATAATGACTTTCATTAGGCATTTGGAAAACAAAAATTAAATTACTTGTAACAGATCATCTCCTGATCTCTTAGCATCATTCCATTCATACAATCTTAGCTTCATCAACAATCAATCATTTTTTATTTTCACTCTTTTCATTAATTTAAAACTTAACAACTGTACGTTATGTTTATCACTGATGAATAGATTCAAATAAATTTCTTGTATGCTTCTCCTAGCTTTTCAGGAATTGATACCGTGATGGTATTTTTTTCACTACTGCACAGCAACTATGCGCAAAAAGAACAAAGATTTTATTCCATAATTTGAAATTTTGAAATCAATGAATGAAAATTTACAAAAAGCAAAAAATGCAAGATAATTTATTCGTTAGTAAGTGAAATAATTAAATAATTATTCTTAAAATTTGGCGAATTCATGCAGGCAGCATTGCATTATAATAATACCATCACGGTGTCAGTTATCAATAAAAATATCAGAAAAGCATACAATGCAGCATATAAAAATTCATTTTTTCTACAAAATATAATTGCAATGTTAGTGTAAAAAATTAAAAAAATTTTAAATTTAAAAAAAAAATTATAATCCAAATCTCAAACCTTTTCATGTCCTTTTCTTTATCTAAGAAGTGCTATCCCTGATAGTAATTTAAAGTTAAGAAAAAAAACAGTAATTCTACGACCTTGAGGGATATTTATCAATTTATTGCATTCATAAATCAAAGTGAAGAGGTACTTTAAAGATTTAAGAAACGACCAAACAGAGAGTTTCGAAAAATGAAATAGTCTAAAAAATTTTGCATAGATGTGGCGGCTTAATAAAAAAGCAAAAATAAAAGTAAAAACTGAGTACACGATGTCAGAAATCATGTAATTTGTGCAGTAAATAAAGCATTAATCGAACAAAAATAATTGAAAGGTATCAAAAAACTAAAATGCTGAAAATTAGGCACAAAATCATCTCGGAAAAAGTGTCTAAAGCAAAATGCACAATCAAGCTAAAGCATTTCAAGCTGATTAGATCAGACAAAATAATTTTGATTTAATTAGATCAATTTTAGACTAATTCTTCCACCATTTCTCACTTTCCTCTTTCAATTCTTACTCCATTATATTTAAAAAAAAGAGACTATAAATCTGATCTTAACCAGCTAGAAAATATTTGTTTTATATCGAAAAACTTTTATCAATTGAAATGACCTGAGAATTAAAATGATCCAAAGTAATTTACAACTGTTTCTAAAAGAATATATTCGAGAAATAAACAACTAAAAAATTCTTGCAAAGTTCATCAAAAAATTTCTTCAATAAAATTTAAACGAATAATATAGTACCTATTGCTCTATTAAATAATATCACGTAAATTTCCAGGATTGTATTATTCTTAGAAAAATAGGCAAATTTTTACTCACAGGAAGGCAATGAGGAAAAAATTCATACAATAATTTGTTTACAAAATAGTTTATTACCTAGGATCGTCGGACCAGACGGTACGATCAATACGCTCGATTATTTGTCGCTCCACCTTCGTCGTTACTTCACTTCCGCCGATATTTAAATTTTCTCGAGAACCATATGGAATTGCTGCCAAATTTTCTCGTGAATAATAAGGTGGTTTTGTTAATTTTTCTAATGTTTCCCGAGATGTTAGTATGTCTTTGCGGCGATCACGACTTGTTATCTGTGCTAATAAACGTCGCTTTTCCATTTCCATCTTCTCTTTTTCCTCTATTTCACGTGCTATCTGATCAAGCTTATCACGACTTCGACGATCTTCAAGACGACGTTGGGCCTCACGTTCAAACGCTTCCTGACGTTCTTTTTCACGCAATTCTGCGTTACGTTTTTCCTGCTCAAGTAACTCTTTTAAGCGGCGATCCTCTTCCAGCCTAAAATTTAACATAAATTATAAGGATCATGCAAAGAAACAAAATTTTAAATTCGACGAATTAACAATTTCCTATCGATTATCCTCGCATGAGTGAAAACGTATAAAACTAAGAATGGGATAAAATTTCCTTTGCATTTCAAATTTTTAGATAACTCTTCTTCGCCATCAGCTCTACGTCTTTTTCATTAATTTTAATTTCACAAACTTCAATTTTCACGTTAATTTCACAGATTAATTTTTATCGGTGAATGATGAAACCAACCGTTCACGTTCCCTCCTCTCCGCCTCCTGTTGTTCACGTTCTTTTAATTCATTAGCTTCACGTTCCAAGGCTTGCCTTTGTTCATCTCGTTGTAAGTCAGCTAGTCGCGCTGCCTGTCTGTAAGAAAAAATTTCGCTAAAAACGCAAATAACATAGTACCAGCTATTCATGAATTTTTACTCGCCTGTCAACTTAATACTTGGACACGTTTCTGAAGTCATAAAATTTAGTAAGTTCTTAGAAAATGTGTGGCAAGAAGGAACATTCATTCATTTATTCAATCGTTATGCAAAACCGCCGTATAATCTAAATGATACCTTTCTTGCGCAGCATTTCTGAGAGCTGCTAATTTCTCTCGTTCCAACCTTTCTTCTAATTGACGTTCATGTTCTCGCTGCATCGCTTCTTGCCTTTCACGTTCACGTTTCTCAGCCTCAATTCGTTCCTCCTCCTGCCTTTGCCTCTCTCGCTCCTCATCTTCCCGCCTCTCACGTTCACGTTTTTCCGCCGCAAGTTTCTGCGCTTCAAATAGTTCCTTCTCACGTCTCTCCTCTTCCTGAAGATATTTCCGGAATATCAATTGAAAAACAATGAGCCGCATTCTCCTTTTCTTTGCTTTTCAAAGAGACCATTCTTGATTTTTTTAAAATTGCAGAGCACTTGTGGCTTGATAATAATCTATTATGCCATTTATGAATGCATTACCTCTCTGCTTTCAATGAAATTCCATTCAGATTTCATGAGAAAAACACATCAATATTGTCAATTCTCAGTTTCAAATTTTCAAATTTAAATTCGCTTAGGTAAATTTGAAAAGTATCATTCACCTGACGCTGAAGTTCTTTTATTTCCGCTTCTTGCTTCTCCATAGCCAATCGTTCCTGCTCACGACGTAAATTCTCTAAACGTTCTTTTTCCAGGCGCTCACTAAGTCGTCGTTGCACTTCTCGTTCTTCCGCTTTCCGCTGCATCTCAGCTATGAGTTCAGCTTCCCTAAAATTTGATAAAACTCTTAGAAAACAAATAAAAATTTAAAATGAAAAAAATTTAATTTAAAAAAAAAAGATCCAAAAAAGCATTATTAAATTTACTCTTTCAGAGAAGAAATTACGGACGTGATCAAAAATGATTCAGTATGGGAGAAGGAATGAAGTTCAATAAGAAAAATTGAACAAATTAAATTATAACCTTCTTTCCTGTTCTCTACGACGAGCTTCACGATTTTCTTCTTCAATTCGTTCCGCTTCACGCATTCTCGCTTCTCGCCTTTGCATCTCCAATAGTTCTTCTTCCACTCTAAAAAGTTAAATAAACTTAAATCATTGATTAAATTATTTCGAAAAATGTCAACTCAGCTCTGAATTTTTAAATTCCTATAAAAAGACTTCAAGAAGTACTGCAGATAATATTTCAAGTAGTTTAAAACATTCAGTACCTCAGAAGTTCCTGTTTTTCACGAGCAATACGTTCCTGTTCCTGACGTTCTTTCTCAAGTCGTTCTAGCTCTTCTTTTTCTCTTTCTCGTTTCTGTCGTTCTCGTTCCTGACGTTCACGTTTGATTCGTTCGATTCGTTCAATTTCCAATCGTTCAGTTTCAATCCTTTCACGTTCCAAACGTTCACGATCCAAGCGTTCTTTTTCCGCTTGCTCACGTATTAATCGTTCACGTTCGCGCTCTGCACGCTCACGATCCAACCGTTCACGCTCACGTCGCTCCTCCTCAAGTCTAAAATTTAGTTCATTCACAAACTTCTCCAAAAGTAAATACTTCTACAAGTTTACCTTTCCCAATAGTAAACACTGAAAAGTTATTTCTAAATGAATTCTTGAAAAAATTACGAACCGTTCCTGTTCCAGTCGTCTTTTTTCTATCTCTCGCCACCTCTGCAATTCGTGTTCTTCGTGCTCCCTTCGGGCTCTTTCAATTCGTTCCCATTCCTCTCTACGCTGTATTTCAGCATTTTCACGTGCTGCTCGCTCTTTATCTAATCGTTGCTTCTCCAATCGTTCACGTTCCAAACGCTCACTTTCCAATTCTCGATGCTTCAAGAATTATTTCACTTGAGGATAACATGAAAGCTAATTATTTCAATTTGCATAATACTATCCAAATGAGTAAGAATTTAAGTTGATTAATAATTTCATTATTTTGAAATCATTGTCGATTAATTCTCAATCGCCAAATGTCAAATGTTAGCAATGTAAAAGAAAGTTTTTAATGTTAGCTTACCCTTTCTATATGCTATCGTTTAGCATTGAGTGATGAAAAATTGTATGAAAGCAGAAATGTATAGGTTGGAAGATAATGGTATAAGAAATTTTGACAATAATGTAAAAAGTTCAATGTCAGATAATTAACAATCGATTAAATGATACGTATAAACCGACACCCCGGATTTTTTTTATTTACTTTAAAATAATATGAAATTTTTTTTTAAAAATATACATTGAGTATTTTTTCTACAAAATATTTAATGTTGATTTTTGTAAAATATAATCTGAAATGAAATATCACAATTCAACGTTTTTGATTGGTTTATGATAATGATGTTCACTTCATCAGGAATGATATATAATTAACCTCTAAGATTAATAAATCATAAAATATAATACTTTTATCTCTCGTTCACGTCGTTTCCTCTCTAAATATTCACGTTCCTTCATTTCCCATAAACGTCGTTCCTCTTCAGCTCGTCTTCTGCGATCCTCCTCTTCACGTTGTCGCTCTTCCTGATTTTTTTTGATACGGCGTTCTTCTTCCTCCAAACTTCTATAAAACATAACAAACTTAGATGAAGCTTAATTAATTTACTTTTTAATACAAATTAAGGATACCGAAAGTAAAAAGGCAAAAATTGTTCAATTTGCATCATTTTACTTATAAATTTCCCTATCATTCTTGAATAAATAAAATGCATGAAATTTCTTTACCTTAAATATTTATAATTATAGTCAACAGTACGTTCTTCCCTCGGATAATATTTATTATCAGTGGATGAATATCGTTCACGTTCCACGATAATCGGTGATGAACGAGATAATGGTGGTGCAGAGAGAGCTTCGGAGGAACGTGTGACGAAAGTTCTAGTTCGAATTTCTTTTCGATAATACTCTTCTTGATGATAATCATTAAATGGTGCTGCGGATGAACGATAATCGATGGCCATTGTAGTTGTAGAAGGAATAGATGATGTAGTGCGTTGTACCGGTATTTCGCGAACTGTCCGAGATCGAGCATCTGAAATCGATCAAAATAAATCGAGAAAAAATGACATTTAAATTATCAATAATATAACCTTTTTTTTATTTTACTAATTAGTAGAATGATAAACAATCTATTGGTCTTTCTAACTGTCTAAATAAACATGTTATAAATTTCAAACAATCGAATAAATGAAAAATTGAAATAAGTATATAAAATTTATTTCAATTTTTTATTTGAAATAAATTTTGAAAGCAAGTAAAAGATAATTTTTTGAAAATATAACATCAAATAAACTACCGGATCGCTGTCCGTAAATATCGTCATCGCGTGACATATCGAAATTGCGCTGATCTGTTGCAAACTATAAAAACTTTAAAGATCGTCCAACTTTTCATGATTAATTCAAGATTAAAATAATTAGCACAACTGAGTGCAAATTTTTGATAAAAAGATAAAGACAATTGAAAATTTTTGGTAAGAAATAAAATTAAAAAATTAGAATAACAAAAAATAGATATTTTTTCAAAGAAAAACTTTTTGCAAAAGATTTTGTTGTATAGCAATTATTATTATTACAAGTAACGGAGATAGCTGTTAACAGTTGCTTGCAGCTTATCATACAAATATAGTTTCTATTCTCAAATTTGTATCAGTAATTTGATAAAACCATAAAATTCTTGTCGTTATTTGTTAAATTCCAAAAATAATTTCTTTTAAAATGTTTAATGTTTTTGTTTTTTGGTCTTTAATTCGTTTCTTTTCTTCCTGATAATAATGGTATTATAGAAATATTTCTGACTAAGCGATTTCAGTTGGCAAAAAAGTTAGTTCATTTAAACTCAAATATCCCTCAAATTCATTGGTGAGTTTGATAAGATCAAAATGATAAGGTATATGAATATTAGAAAATGATATCGTTGTCATTAGAAAGAAAAAGAGCAAAAAGACAAATTTTCTATCTAAATTTATTTCTAAATAATTTTCAAATTAAATGGAAATACGAAATAAATGTAGCTGTGAGAAAGACTCCATGGAATAATTTTGCTTCAAAAAAAACTTGAAGAGGTCATGTGTGACTTTGAAATCCTGCTTTGTTTATCAGTTATCGGATGTGATAAATTTTCGTGAAGAACGCATTAGACAAATGTAAATCGATAAATCGCATGGATTAAAGTATTTTTTAGAGCTGTACAAAAGATATGAAATTGCTGGAATTTGAACTGATATAGGACAAGATAGTACGGTAAATATAATTTATTCAGTAACAGTGCGCATAAGTAAAATCGCAGAGCTCGAAATCTTCAAGATTGGCTCGGAGTCACAATCCAAAGACAAGCATTATTAGTTATTAAGTACTACAGACAGGAATTAGTTGTTAACTATCACGGATAGGAAGCATACAAAACTGTGTAATAGAGGAACTTTTTGATGATTATAGATTATTTGCATTGCTTAAAATATCTTAATAAATACAGTTAACATAATTCATTATTTTAAAATCCCTTATAATTTACTGTATATCTTAGAGAGCATCACTAGAATTTAAATTTTTATAAAGAATATAGTGAAAATCATTATTTCAAGTTTGTCAGTCTATGTAAATGTATTAGAGAAAGATTTGTTGTAGAAAATAAAAGGAATGAAAAAGACAGTAATAAGCAGAATGTAATCATTAAAAACTGGAATTTTATTTTCAATTAAAATAAAGGAAAAGTAATTGGTGAAAAAAGTGGGAACAAATATGTTAAAATCTTCATTTTTTTTAAGTTTCGTGAAAAGACTTTTTTTTGAGATATTTTGAAATTAAAATAATTCTTTTTTCTGTGCAATAAAGAAAAGGAAACTTTGCGCTCCCAAATTAGAAAAGAATTGTATCAATTGACCTTGATTCGGCCTAAAATATGCATCAAAATTTATGAGAAACTTTTAGAAAAATGAATAAACTATAAATTGCACAGCCTTGACAAAAAAAAAAAAAAAAAACCAGTCGAAAACTTCACTGACTTCAAGAATTTAAACACTACAAATAATACATATCACATATCACAGCTATAGTAATATACATCGCTTTTATAAGTTTCGAGAAAAGATCCTTTCGAAAGAAATTTTGAAATCAAAAATAATGAATCTTTTTTCTGTGCAAAAAAAAAATTTTGCATTTACATAAAATAAACATATATGTCAATTGAATTAAATTTTTCCAACGTATAAATTAATTCACTGACCATTCATCCGATTTGTACAATAGTCAAAAAAATTAATCAGTGATATTTAAATGAATCAATCGGATATACATTGATCAATCGGATATACATTGATCAATCAGTCAATCGATCAACTATTCATTCACTGAATTATATTTTTTAATTAAAACTATGCAAAAAAAAGAATTTGCTATTGCTTTTCAAAAATAATTGAATGGTAACAATAGGACGTTAGCATGAAATCAGAAACTAACGATGAAAATTCTTAGATACCACTTCTACAACAGATAAAATGTTTCGCTGACGAGAAATTCCATCAAAACTCAACAAAGGGGAAGTTCATAAAAAGAAAATGTGTGCATGTGTGTGTGTGTGTGTGTGTGTGTGTGT